>JALIZH010014367.1:0-114523 GCA_030522465.1 Rhipicephalus appendiculatus | reverse complement strand
CCCTTCTCCAGGCGTTCTGTGTTTACAAAAAAATTATTGCATCACACACGGTTAACGTCATTAACAATTCAACGCAACTTCATAAAATTTGCTTGCTAGACACGTGTTTACGAGAGTAACAAAACGGTTATACATTAACTGAAGTGACATACTGTACACGGCGACCAACTACTGTGCCTAGAGCCAATTGGCCACGATGTACGTACGTCAGCGTTGTACAAGTTACATTTTTGTTACAATGTCACACCTTCACGATGACTTCCGAAAGTAGACAATGACATTACTTAAACGAAGGCCCAATGCCGCGGGCTAAATGGTCTTTATCGTATTTTCAGCGTCTATAGCTAGTGAATACAATCCACGCAACTATCACTACCTGAATTCTACGATTCGGCGGCTGTAAAATCAGTAAGACGTGGCCAGACTACTCGCCTCACATCCAAGGGGATGGTCACATTCTAGTTTCTCAGGGGCGTGGAGATGGAAGAGCATGTAGTGCTGCCATAAAATGTTCCACGGCCGGACGAGAAAGGCGCGCTAGTGTTCCGGCTTATGGCCTTCGCAATCGAGTTAAGCGTAATAGTAGCGTTTCTCCACGGTTACAGCCAGTGCCCAACGCGAGGGGCGCAGCGACCCTGCCATAGGTAGGCTGCCTCGATGCGTTCGTTCGCCTCCGCTCCGTTCAGGGTGGAGACGAGCGCGTCGTCTGCTACAGCGGTCGCCATTACTGATCCCAATCGTCAATGCGCGCACTCCCAGCGCGCGGATTCACAGCCTTTTGCTCACGAGTAAAGACACTTTGGGTGGGACTTGCCTTCGCAAACGCATAATCATTCATGGATGTTGCTAGTTGTAGGTATGTAGGTACGCATCACAGCAAGTAATCGAATGTTTCGCGCCTAAAGGTGTCGCAGAACGTAATGACCCTCACCGCCGGCGCGGCCGCCGGGCTGCTGGCTGCGGCTGAGTGGTAACAGCTGCTTTGGATCACTGAGAGCTGCAGACATCACTATTCACTTTGATATTTGGCGGGTGTATATGTTCGTTTGTTTATTTATTTATTTATTTTTACACCACATGCACACAGCATTTCCCAACATGCATTAGCAGTGATAAATTTGCTGACGTGAGAACCCTAAGGTCTACTCGCTGTTTTGCTAAATCTTAAAGCCAACAGAATTCACGCGCTGGTTCCGAGGCTGCGGTTTTATATGACCGATTGCCGGATATATTCGTCATCGTGTCCACCTATTGAATGCCTATGTAAAAATATGGCTGTATTTCCCATTTCGAAAAAATGCCAGCGAAAATGTGGTAAGCATCAAAATGTCGTTAAGCAATCGCAGCGAAAACGACTATACTTTGATATGCTTCGATTTTTAGGAGCGAAGCTCCTTAGGCTCTCACGATGTCCGTTGTCGCCATCGAACCGAAACACAGGTGCTAAGTTTCATATACCGTACAAGGAGCGTTCATAGCGCGCATATGGCTTAAAAATAGACCGTACTCTGTCCCTCCGTCCGTGCATACATCCGTCCATCCGTCCGGGCGTCCATCCGTGCGTCCGTCCGTCCATGTGTCCGTCCGTCCATCTGTCCGACCGTCCGTCCGTCCGTGTCTGCCCGCGTGTCCGTCCGTGCCTGTCCGTCCGTGTGTCCATCTGCCCGACCGTCCGCCCATCCGTTCCTCCGTCCGTGTGTCCGCCCGTCCGTCTATCCGTCCGTCCGTGTCTGTCCGTCCATCTGTCCGACCGTCCGTCCGTCCGTGTCTGCCCGCGTGTCCGTCCGTGCCTGTCCGTCCGTGTGTCCATCTGCCCGACCGTCCGCCCATCCGCTCCTCCGTCCGTGTGTCCGCCCGTCCGTCTATCCGTCCGTCCATGTGTCCGTCCGTCCATCTGTCCGACCGTCCGTCCGTCTGTGTCTGCCCGCGTGTCCGTCCGTGCCTGTCCGTCCGTGTGTCCAACTGCCCGACCGTCCGCCCATCCGTTCCTCCGTCCGTGTGTCCGCCCGTCCGTCTATCCGTCCGTCCATGTGTCCGTCCGTCCATCTGTCCGACCGTCCGTCCGTCCGTCCGTGTCTGCCCGCGTGTCCGTCCGTGCCTGTCCGTCCGTGTGTCCATCTGCACGACCGTCCGCCCATCCGTTCCTCCGTCCGTGTGTCCGCCCGTCCGTCTATCCGTCCGTCCGTGTCTGTCCGTCCGTGTGTCCGTCTCCGTCCGTCCGTCCCACAAAACAAAGACATGGCATAGTCTGTCGAATGGCCACAAGATTTCCCCGAACACGCTTTGGAATGTACAAAGTGTCCTTGAATTTTTTTTCAGCGCCAGGAATTCCGCGTTGAAATTAATGACTGTGTATGTTACACAAAAAAGCGTTCCTTCAGGAAGGTAATTATGGAAAACTATTAAACCGCGTAACGAAAAAAAATTTTCTATTTGTCGTTCTTATTCCGCAAGAAAACACAACTCGGAGTGAATAGTTGTAGGTCATTACAGACGCGACAATATTCATAATCACACCTTCATATATCAAAAAGAAAAGAAGAAGGAAATGCGTGCGACAGCGAAAGTACTATTTCCAAGCACACCCCGAAAACAACGCCAAATTTATAAGAACGGTTCAAACGCGATAAAACCATTTGGCGTTACGAGCATAGGTCAGCAATAATTGTGGAGCTCACTCAGACTCACTCATGAAATATATTTTACGCTTAGGGCTCACTCGGACTCAGACTCACCAAAATTTTCCTCAGCCAGACTCACTCGGAATCACACTCACGAAAATTTTCTTCAACCGGACTCACTCGGACTCAAACACACCAAAATACTACTCACCCGGACTTCACTCAGACTCAGACTCAAGGTTCGATCTGAGCCTGAGTGAGTCGATTCATGAGTCCAATAATCTTGAATTAGCTTTTTCGACCATGGTGTCAACGCTCTTTAACACCAATATCTCACTTAATCGGAGCTGTTCATGGCACGTTTTGATATAGTACCTCCGAATACGAGTTATGAGTGGCTGCAAACCAGTAAGGACATTTTGCTTGAAAAAATGATAACATATGATATATTTATCAAAGAACTTCCTAGAAGAAGTTGACGGTGGAGGGGGGAGGAGTTAGTTCAAGGCAGCCCCCTACGTAATTCACGCCTCTGATCAATAAATATTGAAATCGTGTATCAACGACTAGTGCTTTGGAATACGTGTGAGTAGGCGTCAGTATAAACGTGAATTTAGGTAAACCTCATAGTAATGCTGAAGATGAGTAGACAGGACCATAGTTCGGCAAACAAAAGGGGAACTCACTCCGACTCACTCATAGAAATAAATCTTGCGCTTTGGACTCACTCGGACTCAGACTCACCAAAATTTTCTTGAGCCGGACTCACTCGGACTCAAACTCACCAAACTATTACTCACCCAGACTCACTCAGACTCTGACTCAAGGCTCGATCTGAGTATGAGTGAGCCTGAGTGAGTCAACTCATGAATGAGTTCGCCGACCTATGGTTACGAGTTAGCTGAACGTTCGAGGCACCAACACGCAGTCAAAAGCACACACATAACTTGTAATAGTCTAATCTGTGACTGCGTTGCTAGTAATATACACGCCGTTTTAAAAATCCCAAAAGTACCCGACGCGCTTGCAATACTCACGCTGGATACACGAGAGGCACTCGTCAGCTGCCACATGTCACGCTTTATTCTCACTGTCGTAAAAGTCTTGTTTTAGGATTCCTTGTGAGAGAAAACATCTTTCATCCATTCCTAGAATGGTTCGTGCACTGTGGCACGCAACATCCAGTCATCTTGCGGGACTCGCGATGAATCAGACGGGCGACAAGGCGGCAGGCGCGGCGTGCACGTTTAAAAAAAAGCGCGGCGTGGGCTAAAACATGGCGGACGCGCGAGGAGAGGCGGCGTCGACCCTTTCAAAGAATGGCCACACTCTAAGCGGGGGGCGCGCGCATCGAGGCACTCTAGCCATAGCTATAGGCATTTTTGCTTGCTGCTTGAGGTTTGATGATTTTGCGCTCGAAGGTTCTGAAGATATTGTAGCGTAAGCTACTCTGGCCTAAGTTGAGCATCTTCGCGTGGATTGTCGAGAGCCGTGCTCCGCATGCCCGAGGAGCAGTGACGTCACACGTCGCACAGTTAGGCGCGCCGGAGAAGGGCTGGAAGCTCCTGGAGTGAGGTGCCACTAGTGGGCTGGCGCTTGGCTCGCTGAGCTCGCTCGCTAGTCCATCCATCCATCTGTCTGTTCGTCGGTTTGTCCGTCCGTCCATCCGTCCGTCCATCCATGCGTCCATCTTTCCGTCCGTCCGTCCATACATCCATCCATCTGTCCGTCGGTCTGTCCGTTCGTGCATCTCTCCGTCCGCCTGTCTGTCTGTCCGTCCTTACGTCGCTCACGCTACGTATATCCTGGCATAGCCAAATTAAGTCGCTCCTAATAATTTTTTTTAGATGCGAAGCAGCTCTTTGACTCACGTGTGTAACGCCGTACGTTACGTGCGTCCGTCGGAATAAGCCGCAACGCGTTCCCCTCGCCGTAGATGTTGGAGCGTTGCCAAGTAGGTCACGCCATAGCTGCGCGTTGACGTCACGCTCCCCCTCGCACGCTTCCTCGCAGGTGCGCGCTGACGTCACTCTCTCCCTCATCCGCAGCATGCTCGCTCGCAACACCTCTGAACGTGTCACTTCTCTCTCGCTTCACCCTCTCCACCGCCCGCAACGCTCGACCGCACGTGGAGTGGAAACACTCTTTCGGCTCGTTTATCTGCGATGACGCCCGTTTCAACCGGGTCAACGCCGTGTGCACCGCTTCTGCTTCGCATCCCATCAGGGTTCCCTTCGGGGAGATGGTCCAAGTTTTTCTACGTGCACGTCTACTTTGCGTGGAACCGCAGTGGCGAACGCAACGGCTAGCAATGGCTAGAGTGCCTCGATGCGCGCGTCCCCGCTTAGAGTGGTGTCAGCTTTTGAAAGGGCAGGTGCCGCCTTCTCGACTCATTTTTCAAGAGACCCGAAATGAAGGCTTCTTTCAGAAGTAAAAATCAAACGTGACAAGTGGCATCCGACGAACACATAATTCATTTGCAGCGTAAGTTTCCAGCCGGTATTTCGAATGCACGTGCAAGCAAAACTTGTGCCGGCATGAACCTTGTGTATGAAATGGACACACTGATATCAGCTGTATGCTTGAAAGATTTTGGTTCACGCGTGCATGAATTCTGCATTTTACTTCATAAACATTCCTTGCTGCTCTTGGTTGATCCTGTATCTGCCTTTGACTTTTTCTTTCGCTATTTTTATGATGGGAATTGTATCATAGCATACATTGTGCGTGTTGCTCTGCAGTGGATATCCTTGTTTTTTTTTTCTAATAATAACTATTTCTGGGAATTTATGTTCCAAGACCACGGCATGATTATGAGAGACGCCATATATAGTGCAGGGCTCCGGAAATTTTGAACACATGTTATTTAACGTGTAATTAAGTCTAAGTATTCGGGCACCTGGCATTTCACCTCCATCGAAATGGGGCTGTTGCAGCCGAAATGCGATCCCGCGACCTTCGGGTCAGCAGTCGAGCATCATCAGCATTAGACAGCCACGACGGCTTCTTTTTTCTCTACATTCGTTTTCTTGGTTAAGGTACGCCTTCTGTGCTCGTCTGATGACCATGTATGCATGTGTGAAGTTAAAATTTTGGTGGACTCCCGGCATAAAACACTTTCGTGTTAAAAAAGAATGACAGTGAGGAACATGCATTGGACACACTTTGGCTACAAAATACCGAATGGAGCCGAATTACCGACTGCAGTATGAGGGTTCTATTAATAATGATTGATTAGTGTGGCGCGAGAGCGTTGTCTACATCACCACTCTTCCAGCTGTTTATATCACTTCATTATTTTCTTTCAAAACACTTTTTTTTCATAAATTGCCCGCTTCAAGAACCACTATTCTACTTCTTCGGGTATAGTGCGGTGAATGGTGCATTTTACATCCAGAAGATATCAAATAGAAAATTTGACCATTCACGGAATCATTGTTGAATAACTTGGGAACTAACTACTTCAGCCACATTTTGCAATGTAGAAATTTTAGACGTTGAGATTTCAAGCCAGAATTCTTTGGAACGGTATCTCACGACGGCATAGTTGCAAGTTATTCACACAGGAAGCTTGCGACAAAATGCAGTGCTGCTCCAGCGATACTTATGCTTTAGTGCGAAAAAAGCCTCCTGATAAAAACAATGTGCAATGTTATTCGATCCTGCAAATTTCCTGCACTTGCTCGCAATCTTTGGCTACTTTCAAGATTCTATTCGAGTATAGGTGCGCTTTCTGAAATCAGTGGCTTGAATTCGCGTGTTGCAGCGTATGCGCTCGACTTATTATTCGTTAGGGTGTTTATTTTTGAAATTCTGGTAAATATTGAAATAGTGATTTCATTTCCAGTAAACATAATGTTCGCATCTTCAAGAAATTTGTCTCAATGAGGAGATTCATCCTATATGTTCCAAGTGGTTTGATTAGGTTTCCTAGTCTCAAGTTACAACGCCCGGAATATGCGGAAATACTTTTTCGTACGCTGTTTGACTTTATGTTTATAGCCAGCACTTGTACGAAGTAAAGGTGCAACATTGCGAGTATGGAGCAGCTCGTTCATTCGCCTAAGATACCGCTTGCCTTCAGACTGCAGCGCGTTAGTTAACGCTTCCCGCGCATCCTCTCGGCGCAAATGCGAACACTGGTATTACTCAAAAAGCTTGTTATTGAATTTGCGCCTCTGCCGGAAATGCGACATATTCGTACGCTAGCCTGACGAAAAACAGAAAAAGAAAAGTAATGTTCCAGCACAGCTGTTTGCGAGTCATGACTGACAATAAAGGCTGCGTGACAAATTGTGCTGTGCTGACATGTGTGCACGTCGCCAGTGACGATGGTTCGGGCGCTGGCCAGCGGAAGCACCAGCGCCAAAGGGAAGCGTCCACGCTTGACACCAGAGTACATGCATGCCTGCATGCGTTATCTCCTGCAAACCACGCTTCCATCGCGCCGTTTAACGTTTCCGGGTCAAGGCTTTTTCCAAACATTCCCCATTTTTTTCTTTTTTCCGTCCGTTGCTTTTCTCCCTTTTACACTCCAAACTTGACAGCTATTTGCATGAATGTCGGAGGCGGGAAATATCCATATCTTTCGGCGCTTATTTCCTATCCGGGACTCTGGTTGTTCAACGCTTCAATCTTTTTCGCCACCAGCTGAACCGTGACTTTCCACTCGGCGATTCGCCTGTTTTATGCTTGCTGCTTGGCGGCAAGCTTGTGATATTTTGTTTGCTCGTGTTTTATAAGGTTATGGTGTATTTTCATTTAAGCTCCTGAAAAATCTGTTAGAAAATTGAAGTTTAAGAAGAGTTCAAACTTCTGCTGGCTCGGATCTACTACGATATGCTTGGCGCTCAGCCGAGCGCTGCCAAAACCGCCAATATGGCCATCTATTTCGCCTTCAAAACAAGAATATTCTGACGTGGATAAATATTTGAATCTGATTAGCTGACTTTAAAGCATATGCTGCTGTCTATGCAGGGACTAGGGATGAATATACTGGGTATTTGCTTATGGTAACGATAACTTCAGAAACGACATATATCTATGCAAACTGTAGCGGATGCCTCAGCTCCTCGTTGTCTTGTTTAACATTTTCATGTGAAGAAACTGCCACGTCAGTGACAACCAAGATGATGTTTCAAACAGTACGGAAATTGGGTGTGCAGTGAGAAGCACCTCTGCCAGAAGACGCCAAGACAGCATTGAAGAAGTTGCAGACACAGCTATACCATTTGGCGGGTGGGCGTAGCAGTGCGAAGACGCTATCGCAGCCTCGCCATTAATAGCTATAAAGATATACACATCTTTAGTCATACAAACCCCGAAGATTACAATGAAAATTAACTGTGTTTGCACCATGGGGTGTCAAGCAAGCAATGTTTACTGAATGTTCTTTCAAGGAGAGTAAACTCTGGGCTAGTTGTTTTAGTACAGCCTTAAACGCCACAGCACTGCAAATTTAGTGACCGAGAAAGACGACACCAAGGGCGCTTTCGAAGTTCTAAGTAGCACTGATTAGGAAGTTGTCGCTTCCAATACTGGAAAAGAATAGCCTAACTCCACGGTGACCCATCCTAGTTCATGCATTTCCCCCCTACACGGTTTAAACGATATCTTCAGGAATTGACAGCTGATCAGAACAGATATCTCAGATTTCCAGGGTTTTGATAAAGTGCCTGGTACGATCACATTAGCCACTTAGGCAAAATTCTACGGACTGTATTTACCTGTTTCTCCGAAGGGAGAGATTGTAGGCTCCTCTTCACCAAACACTGGAAGTTCCAGTTTGCGGGAAAGCTCCTTTATAACAAAACTTCGTTGGTGACCTCCGTCAAGGAACAGATTTCTCCATTGTCCTTGTGCCCATACTGGTGTAGGTCTCAGTTTTTTCATAGCGATGCATTCAGTTTAAGTGCATGTGCAAGTTGAAAAACTCGTGAGCATAGGCGTACCTCCTTGTGTCTTTCTTCCAATCTGTCCTTTTCGTATATTAATTTCGTGAAGCTTAAACTGAGGATGAAAGTGGCGGGAATTTCGAGCGTACCACACTACACGTAGGTAGGCCGCTGCAAAATAGTCAGAATTCACATGATTGCAGATGAGAATACAGGGTGAAAGAGGCGATTCGCAAGCAAAGGAACACAAACGCGAACTCCAAGGGATGAATGTTTTATTGCTGCAGTGCAATACAAAAGGAAATTTGGCGAGAAAAATCAACTGGCACGAGAATCATCAAGCTTTAGTACTGAGATAAGGAACATAAGGCAGACGGCCAAAAAAACTCTATAATGTGCAATTCAAATATGTTTATCATTCGGCAGATGTGAGATAATTAACCTATTCTTTACTTAGAGTCACGGGTGGTGCGCTTACGCATGTGTCCTTTCTGGTTCCTAGCAAAGGTCTCGGCGCTATCGGACCAGTGTACGTGCCTGTGCCCTTGCATCTTTCGAATTAAGGGGTGCACCCACACGTTCTGCAGTGTAGTGCTGTGTTGCTTCCCTGTTTCTGACGATTATTGTTGCGGTGTTGGTAGAGTAGCAAACTCAGGCAATGACCCGTCTGTCCAATGTATGTCCTCATGAAGGAGAGCGGAATTCATAAATGGCAATGGCCGTGCATTTTATAAAAGGACTTGCATATGTCGTGGTACGTAAAGGCTTCTTGGCCCTTCATGGTTAACGTGCCTAGACAATTTTGTCAGCTTATTGGGGGTATTATTTTCACTACTTATGAGGCATATGATGCTTTCGCATTGATAATACACTACGTTGCGATATATTTCGTTTGTTAAGGTGAACGCAATGTTTTGTTCCTGTTAAGCTTTTCAAAGACCTGCCATTTTTATGTGCAAGTTCACATCTCACCCACTGTCCGATGTCGTTCAGTGACAATCAAAAATTGTTTAAAACCTGATTTCATTGTAACATGAATATATTCCGTTAGTTCATACTTCAAAACAATACACACTGTCATTTTTGTGAGACTGAATATCACATGTATTAGTAACAGTGACAGAAAGATCTGCACAGACTCTTAATAAGTTTTAGCGTAATGTTGGGAAATTTTCGAAGTCAATGCCAAAGCATAAATACAGGAAACAGCCTTCACCCCATTCTCACAGAAAGACACTTGCAAGAAACAATGGCTCATCAATCGTGTCGTCATAAATATTTGTGAGGGGATTCGCAAGCGCAAAACAAGGAATGACACACACGACAGCGCGCAGTTGTACAGCACAACGATCAATATGAACAAACTTGACTAAAGCAAGTTTTGGCGCAAAAAAATGTATCTTAAAAGCATGATAAAACACACAGATGTCATTCTGGCCGGAAAATTACTACGTCACTAATTCAGAGCAGGATTTAATTAGGTGAGAACTGGGATTATATGTTATATTTTGCTGTTGCTTTTACGTAGTCGCAAGAGTCCCTTTTTGTGTTTTTTTTACAGTTTATTATATTTTAGGTAGCGGCAGTGTTCTCAGAACCATAATATATTTTTTCTAACACTTTGTGTCGAATAGTTCTTAGTATCGTACACTTTGTGTTGAATATCGTTTTCTTTTGCTGTAAAGTTTCACTTGTGACATTAACTTTTTGGAGATGATAATCAACATGGCATATTTGTCTGGTGGTAATACCTTCATCGTAATGCAAAATACATTTCAATTACAGCTGCATCGCAATTGAACAAGTAGTGACCATGTGCAAGTTATTTAGTTTAATCGGGAACTTCTCAAAATCGAGAAATATTTCTCGACCCATTCAAACATAAAATCGTAACGTAGCGACACGCAAAACCTACCAATATATTCTTTCTGCCGGCAACCTACTCCTCCGAGTCTCAAAAGCCTGCGACGGCGGTACGACATAGGGGACGCCATATCCCGGTGATGCAGGCTATGAAGACGGTAACGTGAAGCTATGACAAGCCATCGATATGCGATGATGCGGACAACGAATGCAGTGGTTGGGCGAGTGGGCCGGGAGAGAAAGGTGAGAGGAGGATAAAAGGATGGCGCCTCTGGCACCATCTAGTCCGTAGGAGCACTGCCGATTGCCGCTTCCGTTGTTTCGTGCATAGTCGCGGCGTGTAGCCTCTTCAAAGCAAAGCTGGGAATGAAACTTGTGTGCCTAGCTGTTTTAACGCCATAGTGTTAGAGAGCGTGCTCGTGGATAAACCAGTCTATGTCTAAATTGGAAGGAAATGACCGCTTTTTGACTCCGTTGTTTCAGGAAACACTTCGTTAAGTCGTGTTGGGTAGCCACATTTGTTTGTTAATTCTCGTTGATGACATTCTCGTCGATGAACCCTATGGGTATTTGCCGGGGAATTGAAATTTCTGCGTTAGATCGGGGACTTCACAAAATCAGGTTTCGTTAGATTGAGTTTTAGCTGTATTAGATAAAGACAACCTTTCGGAACAGCAAAGAGCCGTCGCCTGCCTCACTAATGCCGTCACCTGCCTGACTAATGAAAACGATGACAAGGATAGTGACGACAGCGAGAACAGTGACGCGACATGGACGTCGGGTTTAATTACAAAACAGAGTACACGTAATCTTCAAGAACCGTAATGATACGGATTGTTTTCTTGCGTCGAGACATCGGTAAATCACTCTTTCGAGCATTCGCGGTAAACTCCAGCGTGCAGTGAAATTGCTGTCCCTGTATAAACCTGGTATTTATATGATAAGACTCGTTCAACGAGTTTTATATTGCTGGAGCCAAAGTTTTGAGAAGAAGGCTCTTCACGAAAAATTGTCTCCAGGTCACATTCCCTGTTTCACAGTTCCTCAACATTTCAAGGTTCTATCCCACCTCAATGTCTGAAATAGTGCAAAGACCAGTATAACAGAACTGGATAAACAATCGATCAGGTGGCACGCAATGGTCTCATCAGAAAGCAGGCAAAAAGCGAAATATTTCTAAGTAACAAAGACAAAAACAGCATGAACGTATATCCAAGGCACTCTGCAAACTGAGCCGAATTTCAACACATGCAAATCGCATTCTGATGCGAGCGGGGGGAAAATACATTATCGAAAGTATGCCTTCGGGCACAGTGGTCGAGAGAGAAGAATACACAACCATAACACTAATGGTCTCAACATTTGTGAACGGCACGTAGGCCTACTCTTATGCATAGCCGCCAGGGAGTCTCAGTGGTTACGACGTTCGGCTGATCACCCTAGAGCCGCGGGTTGGGTCTTGGTCATAGTGGTCGCATGTCGATGGCGGTGAAATTCTAGAAGCGATTTAATGCACGTTAGAGGAAACCAGGTGGTGCAATTCCGGCAGAGGCCAACACTACGGCGTCTCTCATTCCCTGAGTTGCTTTGAAGCTATAAACCGCGTGAACCGGCCTACTCCTATGAATATAGGAAGAGAGGATTTAAAGTCACATGAAAGATACTTGCGATGCGCTCTTTTAGGTTTGCAAGTGAAACAGGAGGGAAAGTACCCGCACTAATTATCGCATGGAAGTTTAGCTGGTCGCCACTAAATAATTAAAAATCTGTGTTATTGCGTCGCGTATATCGCGAATTACAGTTACGCGTGTACAGATGGAATCACAGTTGTCTAGAGCGCCCAGCCGGCACCCTCAGCTGCTGTTTTCTGCAGAAATCGGCAAATACTGGCACCGTTATGATACCAAACATAATTATGCTGCATGCTAGGTCTTTGTAATATAATTCAAGCATGAACGGAAGCTTGCAGGTAACGTGAAGTAGCAGCTGCGGACAACAACGGCGTGCGCAGCCACGCGCTCCACCGCTCTAGACAAGTGTGATTCCGCTTGTACATATAAATAGTATGGGTGTGCGAATAGTGAAATTTCATCTCGAATAGAAATCAAATCGAATAGGGCCGAATAGTTGCCAGAATTGTCGAATATCGAATCGAATATCGAATACCAAAGTTTTTCTTGAAAATTGAAACAAAGAACAAAGAAATCCAATCTTCTGATGTCCTCGAGCACATAACGTGGTGAGTGACTGCCACCGAAAGGCTACAACTTGTCATGCAGAAACACAAACTGTCCCACATCACCTTCCTTCAAACTTTCTCGCTGTGATGTTACGGTGTTTCCTGCAGTTGAAAACATGCGCTCACTGGGCGCCTTAGTAGCGGGGATGGGAAGGTATCGCAAAGCGATTTTGGCGATGCAATGAAAAAAAAATTACACCATCTCCCGCTAAAGGGAACCATGTGTAGATGTGAAGCAGCGGGCGCTAACGCTTACACTGGCGGCGGCGTTGACGCTGGCGCTCATCGCAGCGTTGCGCAGGAGAGAAAACTGGGGAGGCGCAAAGCAGGCAGTGATGGAGCAGTGTTTCCTACTGGAACATGCCAATCGCTGCTAATGGGCAATGAGAGACAGAAGACTCCGACTGGACACAGAGACCCGCACTCCGCTTTTAGTTAACGCGCACGCTGCGAATTTTTTTAGATGCGAAGCATCTTATGCTCGGGGCTCCCGTGTCCATCCCGCGTCCGCGTCCCGCGTCCCCCCGTCCGCCGTCCCCCGTCCCCCGTCCCGCGTCCGGCCACTTTCATGAAGTAGGGACGCACCCATTATGCGAACCAGAACACTGTAGTAATATGAAGGCCGTCAACCCTAACACAGTCATCAGAGTCATGGCCGAGAGCACAGAGAGGCTGCTTAGCAATGGCTAGGCAGGTGGTGTTTGTCGCCCAGGTTGACCCCATTCCTTGAGTCATACCCGAGAGCACAGAGAGGCTGCTTAGCAATGGCTAGGCAGGTGGTGTCTGTCGCCCAGGTTGACCCCATTCCTTAATCTTGCTTGCATGTGTTTGGAGGGGGCTTAGTCCGTCCCTCCTCGCGTCACGCGTCCCATACCACAACAGCGCGTCCCCTCCCCCTCTCTCTCCTACACTCACCCCCTTTCTCTCCTCTACGAATCCTCTACTCTACGGAGCGGCCCCCCGCTCCGTAGAGTATCCCAAGAAAGACGATAGTCTTTCTTGGGATACTTAAACGCAAAAATTTTGGTCTGGCTGTCTGTCTGTTTGTCTGTCCGTAACCCACTACAGCTACTCGGCCAAAGTTTAACTTCTTTCTGAACGCCCAGCCATCTTGAACTGGTGTTCGTGTTCATATTTGTAAACATATTCAATCAAAAAAGCAAATACTACGCATTCCTGAGGCTCAACATTAATATGTAAGTGTCAGGACGTGTGTTGTTTATTAGAAAATACATAGGTACGCAATTCTAAAGACCCTAGTGTTTTTTAGGCTGTCTCAGGCAAGGCAAAACATAGTAGTACGGCCGGCACAAGACTATCGTCTTTCGACGACATTTGCAGCGAAGCACGCAGATACGCGGCCAATTTTCAACCAAGAAACTCGCTAGCAGACGCTGCCTGCGTCGGCGTCGCGAGGCGAGAGAGGGGGGAGCGTAGGAGAGGAGAGAGAGGGGGTGACACGCATGCGCAGTGGGAGTGTAGACGCCGCGGGCAGGGATGCCTAGAGGAGAGAGGGGGGGAGTGTAAGAGGGGAGAGAGGAGGGGGAGGCGCATGCGCAGTGAGGGTGTGGTTGCCGCGGGGAGGGATGCCTAGAGGAGAGAGAGGGGGAGAGGAGGTTTTTATTTTTATTTTTTTTAAAGGGTTTGCGCATGCGCAGTAAGGGTGGGCACGCGGCACACCACCACCACCACCGGATTAAGCTTCGCCATGAGATGCTTCACATCTAATAAGTGCAGCTCTATGCGCTTTCCATTATTAGATGCGAAGCAGCTTATGGCGGAGTTCAATCCGGTGGTGGTGGTGTGCGGCGTGACCACCCTTACTGCGCATGCGCAAGCCCTCTCCCCACATCTCCTGTCCTACGCTCCCCTCTCTCTCTCCTCTAGGCATCCCTCCCCGCGGCGTCCACACCACCACTTCGCATGTGCGTCCCCTCCCCCATCTCCCTCCTCTCCTACGTTGCCCGCCTCTCTCTCCTCTAGGCATCACTCCCGCGGCGTTTACACCCCCATTGCGCATGCGTCCCCTCCACCTCTCTCTCCTCTCCTATGCTCCCCCCTCTCTCGCCTCGCAACGCCGACGCAGGCAGCGTCTGCTAGCGAGTTTCTTGATTGAAAAAACCGACTGCTCGCGCTGCACAACTGTTCACTGGCAACCCCGTATATATAGGCACTGGATCTTGACCTGCAAGGTAGTGCCGGTGACAGATTTCTCCTGTGCGTTGTTGAACAATAAAAATTCGCAGCGTGCGCGTTAACTAAAAGCGGACTGCGGGTATCTGTGTCCAATCGGAGTCTTCTGTGTGTCATTGCCCATTAGCAGCGATTGGCATGTTCCAGTAGGAAACACAGGTCCATCACTGCGTGCTTTGCGCCTCCCCAGATTTCCCTCCTGCGCAACGCCGCGATGAGCGCCAGCGTCAACGCCGCCGGCAGTGTAAGCGTCAGCTGCTTCGCATCTACGCATGGTTCCCTTTAGCGGGAGGTGGTGTAATTTTTTTCAAAGGATCATCCTTTCTTGGGGTCAGAAACTCATTCAAGTATATTTGAACCTCTTGACTATAAGGTCTGAGCTCAGTGCTGGTTATTTTTCGACGCTAGCAGTTCGACAGTCTCCCAGACTGTTTTCTGGCCTTTTCTGCTAGAGCCATGACGTGAGGAAATGACGTAATATCCTTTAAAAAACGTGTGCTCACTTTTGAACCAGTATATTGGTGAAAGTTTTAACGGAAGACCTTCTGTAACGACGTTAGCGTTAGTTTTAGCCACCCAACCCTAACCAAGTTGAAGCACTGGCCTTTGTCGCGCTTTAGATATTCGTTCAGTCGAATTATTCGAAACTTCGAATACTAGCTATTCGAAAGTCGAATCGAATTATTCGATTAGGTATTATTGGATTCGAATTCGAAACTCGAATATTCGCACACCCCTAATAAATAGACAAGCGGCTTCAGTCCGTTGGCATTTAATAGCACGGAAATCGAACATTAATAATAATAATATTTTAATCCTGGTGCTGTTCAAATTTGCTGTTAGTGGGAATTGCTTAGCAAAAGGTCTTACTAATGTAGCTCTTTAAAGGGGTCATGACGCGGTCACCCAACAATTTGTGGTCTTCCAGCAGAAACCAGAAGTAGATGGTCTATTATGCCGATACAGATATGAAAAGTTGGCTGTAAAAGAATATTTCAGTGCAAAACAAGCCCTAATGTCACCGGCTGCAATTCCCGCCCACCGCCGCCCACCACCATTTTGCCATGGCGCGTGTGACGTCACGTGCAGCAAAGAGCGGTGCCGTCGTCTTCCACCACAGTTTCCGCCGCTGTAAATCGTTCAGTTTCAGTTCCAAGCAGAAGAAAGCTCGAATGTTTCGATTTCACGCGCTGCTGACCACGGAAAAATATTGTTCGCTAGAATGCGGACAATAGCACAGCCAGCTGCTTCTTATTAGGAGCGAAGCTCCTTAGGCCGGCACCCCGCCGTCGCCGTCGTCGTTGAAGATACCTGGCACGGTGCCAGCTGTGGCGTCTCCCCCTCACGCGCGAGGATAAATGAGCTTTATGAGCGCTGGAACGCGGATGGCGTCTGCACGACGCGCAAAGCGCGAGAATTCAAACGAATGCGAAATGGAGGCAGATTAGTCTCCCTCTCCCTCTTTCTTCGACTCTACCCTCTGCTCTCAAACCGGCGAACGCGCGAAACCATCCCTTCATCATGTCGTCCGCCCATGGTTGGTCCGTTGCCTGGACAATGAAACGTCGCGCGCGCCGAATGCCTCGCGCGTCGCATTTCTAAGGAGCTTAGCTCATCCGTGGCCTCCGAGATTAGCCGGCTGCGACCGCCGTTGCTCCGGCCGTCCCATTCGGACGCAGAGCGCGTAATCGGAGAAAGCGGGATAACAACTCCCGCCACCGCACCGCGGCGCGCGCCTCCCATGACTCGCTTACCCCGACGCGGACACGCGACGCGGACTCTGGGACGCGGAGGGCGAAAGCTTGGCAATCGCAGCTTCTCTGCGACGCGTAATAGAAAATTACAGCACACATATGTGCCGACTAAAGGCAAAGCGTCACTTACTGCTGCAATTGAGCTATTGCCTCTTCCAATCTGACGCATACTTAGGACTGCGGGGAGAGGCACATCGCCACAAGACCGTATGCCATACGTTTCGTTTTGCTACGCGCTGGTAATTTTCTTTCGGGGATGGTTTGTAGCAAAAACACACACACGGAATAGACGCGAACGCTTGTAGGTCGCCTGTCGTGTTATACCGTGGCTGTTTTTTTCCTGGTCCTTTTTTTTCCTACAAACCGTCCAGAGCTCGTGTTTATTCTGTCTGCGTTCTTCGATCTACAAACCGTCCCTGATGCCCGAACAACAGGCTTCAATTCGCAACAATCCTTCTTTTGTTTATCTGTGTGGTCTTGCATTGTTCAAAAAAAAAAAACTCGATTTTTGTTAGCAGATTTGCGCAATGGCCTATTTTCATTCTACAATTATCGTATGCGTGTCTTAAATCTGAAACTATTTTTTTTTATGTGGAGATCAAATAGTTCTGCCAGTTTTCTTGTGTACCATTAGTATCTGACATTTACTTTGCCACTTCAACATAGGACGACAGAAGACATGGGGCAACCTTAATAGAGTGTTATGGGTAGATCTGTACTAAACAGCCTGCAATGCAGAAAGTTTTTGTGCATTATGTATGGAATCAATTGACGTGAACGTAGTAGCCTCTTTAGTTTACGTGCTGAACAAGCAATAAAAGGGTCTGATGCACCAAAGCCACAGCCGGGATGGGGGGAGAGGGGCAGACAAAATCCCTTGAGAATACATGACATTTTATTCTTTATTTACAAAGACAAGAGCCAGAGCCTTGATTTTCAGCAGATACAAAAGAGGCAACTCAAACTCTGAGCACTTTTCGGTGTAGTGGCTTGGAAGCAAGCTTTTTGCGGTAGGCTGCTCGATCAGTCACGGTGCTGCCCACGTTAGTCAATAGCGGCCTTATGAATTTATCAAAGACAACAGATGCTGTGCACGTCGCGTGCTCATCACTTGACGGACAAGTGAAAATGGTGCATTTCTCGAGTCGAGGCAACAGCAGTTCAGCCAGCTGTTGACGCACGTTGCTCTTTTTTATGTGCGGCAGGGGCTACGTCAACAGCCTTCTTAACGGTCACAAGGACAGTGACAAATTCCGGCTTTGGGAAAGTTAGCCCTCCCCTTGATTGCAGGCTAATAAGCCCCATCAGCGCCGGGCCGGACCCATCTGACTGGTGGAGAGAAGGACAGAAGCTGCATATTTTCCGCTCCTCAACTGCTTTCGCCACGAACCCTGCTATATAAGCAATGCTGGCATTTGCGATGGTCGATGGCAGCCGCTTCACTGAAAAACAACATACCCACGTTAGTACATGAAATAAGATATTTTTCAATGCATCACTGTTTGTGAAATTAAAAAAAACAGCTTTTCCCAGCAACACATAACAAATGTGAGCAGCAATTTGTATACAGCAGGTAGAGACATTTATTGAGCATATAGCAAATTTGCCATTGTCTCCTTAAACGACCTGCAGTCCCTAAAAATCTTCAAATTTTGGGTGTTGATGCCCTTCAGTTGTTATGGCCTAGACATAACACGAATGAAATGGTAGCTATTTGGCTGTGCTGTACATGTGTGGAAATGATGAACAAGTGCGCACTCACTAGGCATCGCTTCCAGGGATGTGAAAAGCTCGTCAATTTGGACCACGACATCGTCAGTTTCCGTGAACCTGAAACACAAGTACGTCTATTAAGCATATTAACAACATATGCAACACATATGCGCTACCAAAATCTCTGTTCGCTGAAAAGATCAGCAATAGCTATGTTGAGCGAGCCGACCAAGCTCTTGTATATTTGACATGACGGTTACCTTGCTGGGGCAACTTCTGCTGTCTCAGTCGGAGAATGTTTGGCTGCTTGTGCTGTTTCTTCAGCCGGAACATCCGGTGTCGGGGACGTCGCACGTGGTGAGGCACAGTTCATGCTGCGAAACGTGTAAAATAGCTACAACCACTAGTTGCAAAAATTTATTTTGACACATTGCCCCTCGGCAAGGCAGGTTTTCGGTGCTCATGTGTACTGAACTGCAAAATATTCAGTCAGCATGCATTCTAAAACAGTAATCTAGGTTCTCACATTGTGAAATCTTAGACTCACAAGAGCCAGAAATGGGATAAGCTTTCTGTTTTGAAACGAGCGAATATCAGTTCCGAACTGCGCATGGGCACCTGTCCCCAAGTTCGAAACTGCATGAACGTACCTCAAAGCGCTCTGTACGTTTTCCACGTTTGAAGCTTCGGATGGGCACAGGGTGCCAGTCCGCAAGATCCTCTCCAGGCTAAATGTCACTGCTCTTGCATCCAGCCAGTCGTTGCCACCAGCCATTTGCCGCATAGAGCTGAAGAGGAGCTCAACAGGGTCGCTTGAGAAGTTCCTCGTTAGAACGTAATAGAAGCCGCTCTCCAGAAGGTACTTAACGCACAGGACAGTAGACTTGCTTGTCAGCAATAGAGCTTCGTATGTTTCAGCGCTAAGAAACTTTTTCTGACTCCTTTTACAGGCATTGTGGAGGGTTTCGAGGTAGTCTGGGAAATCCTTCTCAAGCCATTGTAGGCGTTCGTCGGTTGCGCAAAAGAAGTGCATTTGGTCAGGCTTTCTCATATGCACATGTGCTCTCCGGTTGGCCACATTGTGGATGACAAACCACTTCTGCATTGTCTTCATAAACAGTATTGTTGCGTCTGCGTTCCTGAACTGTTCTGCCTGTGGATGGTTGGGGTACTCTTTCAATAGAGAAAGCGCCGAGATGACTTCATCTGAAAACAGCTGGACTGCCCTACCCACATGCATCTTTTCAAAATTAGTTGGCTCTATGTGTTTCTGCGTCAGGAACCGAACTGGTTTCACAATCTCGTTTTTCTGAAGCATATAGAGCTGCTTTACAAACTGCCCACTTATTGGCTGTTGTCCGTCTGTCATTTCACCATCCAGGAGAAGGTTTCGCACATTTTTTATAATGTGACACTGGTCAAAGGACAAGAATAGGTTTCTCTCTGTATCACATGGGTGAATGACCACTGGCTTCAGTGAGCCGTTTCCCAGGTCGCGCATCATTGTTACATTTATTTTGTGGTTATCCGTGACGAGCCGCAGGACATGGAGGCCACACTTTTCAACCTCATTGATCACTTCTTTCACCAGTTGGTACATCAGCTTGCCACTTAATCGGTTAGTGAAGAAGAAGCCGCAAGGGATTTTGTACGATGTGGACAGACCTGTTGCAACGAAACATAGTACCTTGTTGGCAAGCACAATGTTGTTTACGTCCTCTCCTGTCCGAGCTTCTCTCGCAGTTTGCTGACCAGAAAAGCAGTCCATTTTACGATCGTAAATGTATTTGGAGCTTATCGCCATCTCATCAACAATAATAGAGCAATACCGCGCTTGCTCTTTCAGCCGCCCCACTTCCTGCCTTAGGGGTTCTTTCATTAATGGTGTGATCCCACTTTCACTGTTGCATTTGCCAACATATCGAAGTAGCGTGTTTTTTGAAGGTAATTTTAACAGACCTCTTTTGCGCATGTAACGGTATGCCTTAGGAGACAAGTAGTACAAAACTACACATTCCCGGACAAAGTCTGGAGACCAAAGGGGACGTTGTCTTGGTGCGTTGGCGATCTGTCCCACCAAGCAGTCTTCTAAGCAGAACTGGGCTGTGCCTACTTGTCCAAGCATTTTTTTTCAATTCTGAGTGGAGAGTGTGGTTTTCAAAACCACTGAGCTTCTTTTTTAGGCGGCTGTTTTCTCGCTGCAGCGTCCTGATAACATCTGCTTTCCTGAATGCTTGCACTCTCAATCTGTTTATCGTCCTTAAATCTGACGACTTGCGTGGGAGCAGCTCATCGCCAGTTTGCGTTGTGCATTCAACTGTCTCACTAGCCTGCTTAAGTTCATGTGCTGGATCTCCTGCACTTGGTTTCCTACGACCACAGCACCTTCAGACCCAAATGCGGGCACGTGCCTAAGAGGAGCCTGTGGTGAAAGGCTTGATTCATGAATTACTTCATTCATCAGGCTATTTTCGCACTCTAAAAGCAACCAGCAAGCAACGGTTGGCGGATGGCTTGTGCTTTTTTCGCCACCACAGGCTGAATCAGCAGCTTCATCACCACTACTTGATAAAGTTGATGTCCTTTTTTGGCGTGCAGTAGAATTCTGCGAGACTCGCTCCAATGTTCGTCTTTTCTTTGGCTGTTGTGGCTGCATGTAGCTTGGATAATTTTCGAACACGCTCGAAACAGCATCCCGTTTGAGACGACGCCCCTTTGTGGATACCGAAGCATAATCTGAATCCAAAAAGTGATGGCTGCAGACAACACTGCTAGCGGACTTGTCGTTTGGCACAAAATCTTTCCTTGATATCGCCTTCAGCCATGCTTGGTGATGATCATCATTCGAGGAAAATTCATGAAAACTGATGCCAAGTTTCTTTTTTCTGTCAGAGCGACAGAAAGGTACGCAGCAGTACATTTATCGGAAAAGAAAGAAATAGACACGGTTGTGGCGCGAAGCATAACCAGTATAGTTTTGATCATACTACAAAAAAATTTATTGATTACATTACCTGTGCCAAACAACCTGCGACTTGCAGGAATACATACCACATAGAAATAAAAACGGCCAGGGAAAAAATGTGAGCATCTTCACTCTGCGAAGGTGGACAACGAGCGGAGCTGTCGTGTACGAATGACTTCATTACGGCGTTAGAGAGACACTATTTTGTGCAGCCATTGCAGGGACCACGGTTCAGCGTCTTTGGAGGGGAAAATGAATGAAAGAGGGAAAAGGAGGCACGCGGCAGTACAGAGCTCAGAAAAATTTATTTACACCTGGGGTTCTTCAAAGTGCACCTAAATTTCAAGAAAACGGGCCTTTAGCATTCCGCCTGCATGTGGCCTCCATCAAAACGTACCTACACAAGCCTTCAGCTGTTGCCTCCATGTAAATGCGGCAAAAAAAAAGAAACGAAAAGGAAAACGAGGGGGGGGGGGGGGGAAGCGGGGGGGGGGATCAGGTGACGTTCTTCCACGTGCACCTATGTACACGAGCCTCCGGCCGACCAGAAAAAGAAGACAATCAAAGAACGGTCTTTCTGTGCTACGCACGTACGCAAAAACAAAAACAAAAATCGGAAGAGTTAAGTCTATATACCATAACAGCTCCGCTGTAAGAACTTCGCTTCAAGTGCGAGAGACAAAGCTATGTCTTCTAGCGCGGTAGCATATTAGCACGTTTGAGCGAAAGAAAGCTTTGCTGTAAGGTAGCTGCCGCAGTACTTTTGTATAGTTGCTTGAGAATGATAAAAAATTGCCAGCCGATCCACGAAGTGAATGCTGATGACAGAGCGAAGCTCCTTGGACGATTATGAAGTGTTTATGAAATCTTTATTAAATGATTACGAGACTGTTTACGTGTTTGAAAGTATTTTTTTACACTCTCACTGGGACGGCACACAAACGGAATGTGTGCGTGTTTTCTTTTTTCAATTTTTTACCGCGAATCGCGGCGAGAAGCGCGACTAATCTGCCTCCGTTTCGCATGCGTTCCTATTCCCGCGCTTTGCACATCCTGCATACGCGATCCGCGTTCCGGCGCTTAAATTGAAGAACACTTTATATATTCCAAAGTGTGTTCTGCGAACTCCTGTGTCCATTGAGACGGGGTCGGTCAGAATGGACGCGACGCGCGCGTCTCCCTTCTTGCACGATTGTACACAGTGGGCACAGCGACGCTACGCAAGCAAAGCGCGAACGCTGTAGAGTCCGACGCGACCGGCGTCCGTTGGCGCGCCCGGCGGCCACCTGGCACCGTGCCAGGGCACGGACGGATGGACGGACGGACGGATGCACGGACCGACGGACGCATGCGCGGACGGACGGACGCACGGGTGCACGTACGGATGGATGCACGGACGGACAGATGCACGGACGCACGCACGCAAGCACGGACGGACGGACAGACAGACAGACAGATGCACGGACGGACGGACAGAGGTGCGCGTAGAGAATACGGTCTATATTAAACCTATATGCGCGCTATGAACGCTCTATGTACGGTAGATGTGGCACCTCTGTTTCGGTCCAACGGGGACCGACGACAACGGGGACAACGGACCTGGTGAGAGCCTAAGGAGCTTCACTCTTCAAAAAAAAAATCATACCTACGTGTTGTCATATTTCGCGACAACTTGGAAAACGCCGTTCGGCAAGCTTGCATGCAACCTTGATTAAATATTCCGCGCTAGCAGCCTCTGTTGCCCAAATCGGCTTTTAAACAACAACTAAAGTTGTGTGCAAAAGCAAGAAATAACTTTGTAATAACGTACCTGAATTTCTTTGTAGCTGCAGCAAGGCGTAGATGCACGTTGACTGCTTGCTTATAACGTACCGGTATCTCAAATACGTTACAGCGTGCCAACACGGTTGATGTCGTGACTGAAATGACTGAAATCGCACGCTGTGCCAAGCAGACGAGCGCCATTCGACTCATGGGGAAAGACCGCCACCTCGCGGCGCCTTCAGGAGGCGACAGAATTACACCATGGCCTCCGTGATGGCGGGCGCGCGGCGGGTTTCTCTCCGGCCGTCCCAATCGCCCCGCTCCCCAGCAAAAAAACGTACATCGCGTCGCGCGCCCGGCTACCGCGAGATGGCGCATTCACTTGGGATTCCGGCGGCAGCGGAGACCGCGGAAGAAAGCAGAGCGCGCGGGATTACAGCGTGCGCATTTTTTTTCTTTTTTTCTGCGTACGAGCAAGCATTGCCGCCAGGATCTTTTGGATGCACTGAAGACAAGTATTTTTTTTCTGTTACTGCATTTATTTTGGTCCAATTTACGGAGAGAAGCACGGCAACTGCTGAATTTTCGTGATATAAATCATTGTAAGGAGGTATCAATTCGTCTCTGGTAGTGTTACTTTTTTTTTAATTACGGTCCGTTGTGTCTCGGCGCGAAATACCTTGATTTGAGAAATATACAGGGGCGTTCTGGCATTCTTCCTTTCTGGAGACGTGTATGGGTGAAAACTGGGCTAATTTTCGTCGTTGAATCATATTGCCCTCCTATCATGACACATCGTTTTACTATTTGATCGCGTACGGATATTTATGAGCTGGTCAACCGAAGCACGGTTACGCTCTAGATAACTGAGTGCCCTGGTGATGTCACTGAAGTAAGATGATAAGTAATTTTGCCGGAATATTGTTGAAGGCTTCGATTAGCCGACCTACATTTACTCCACACGTCGTTCACAGTGAAAGTGCCTGAGTTGTCATCGCCTCCTTTTTCGTCATCCGGATTTTGCTTACGTTTTGGTAGCACAATGGCAATATCAGTATCGTGTTCATTTACTGTGCTCTCGACTGCATCCAAATCAATCAATCGATCATAAATGAACAAAACGCGCCTGTAACCAGTCCGTGGTCGTCGCAGAACCGGCGACTTTCAGCCTATACCACGGTCTAGACGTGTGGCGACCGCCTGCAACCTCCTACTTGTCTCCTGCGGCGCGACGGGAGGTAGTTGGAAAGGGAAACTGGGGAAGCCTCGTGGGCGAGTGCGAAGCATTGTGCGCTATGCGAGCGCGGCTTTCGCGGCAGACTTGATGGCGCCGGCGACATCGCGAGGAGCGAGCATGACGATTGCTGATGCCGAGTGTCGAGTTTGGTAGGCTCAGTTAGCGTTCCCCTCCAGTGTGCGCGCGACCTTATTTCTTTGTAACGCGCTCATGCTGCGGCGCCTGTAAAGCATTCCGTATAGAAGGAAGTGCCTGCAAGTTGTTAATAAAGGAAATATAAACAAAGTGTTCCCAAGGGAAAATTTGAGTGCTGCTGTACGTGTGTTTTCATTTCGCTATTTGTTGTTACACCGAAGGAAAAAAAATGCACAAAGGAAGCAAGCACCGATACCTGCTTTTTGCGATACTGAGCTTCGAACGGACTGCTTCCGTCGCAGGCCTTAAATCTAGCTTACAACATTATCAGCATATCTATTGTGGGTTCGGGGCCAGTGGTCAGGCCGAAGCCCTCAGAGAACACGTAGGTGACAAGAAAAACGCGTTTAATTTACGAAGGCCCGGCAACGACTGATCAGTCTTTAGCGGCAGAGCGAGCGCGAGCCCCGAGCGTCATCACGCCCAGCCTCATCATCGTTTTTTTTTCTTCTCCTTCGCTAGCGCTCCCATACTATACAGCCCGCAAATTTCGAAGTATAGTAAGTTTCTAGCACATGCGGATCTCTTGCAGAGGCATCGCTTTTCTAAGCGCTCTAATAAAGGCGGCGCAAATAAGCCCATTTGAGAATCGATAGGCCCCGGCATTGACTTGGCCTCTCGTACACCTTGACCAGACATTTCCAAATCAGCGCGAGGTTAATCAAAGCGCAAAACCATTTTTTTCCTCGCCACATGCAACCTGCGCCAACAGCGTGGCAGCTTTTCCGATCCCAAGTAAGTGCGCCGCGGTGCGGAGAAAAGAGCGGGCCACACCCACCTCGGGAAATACGCTCTCTCCGTGCGATTGGGACGGCCGGAGAAAAACCCGCCGTGCGCCCGCCATCTCGGAGGCCATGATTACACTTCTCCGCTGGGCGAGGCGCCGAATGGGACGGCCGGAGCAACGGCGGTCGCAGCCGGCTAATCTCGGAGGCCACGGCTCATCGGTTGTATTCGTACACGAAACAACTGCTGGTTTTCAATATTGATCGATATTTTTTTACGTTACGGCACGCGAATACGCAACTGTTGCCCGTCTCTCAGGCCACTCGCGTGTTTATTAAAATATTCAATTATAAATAAATACTCATGAAATGCGCTAAAATTTCGCCAGATTATTTGTGAATGCACAATGATTGAGCCAGATAACACAGATTATGATCAAAAATTGGGTGTCATGGCCCCTTTAAGCTAGCCAAAACTCCGCCTGGCATTGGCACTAAACAGAACGGGTATGAGCCGCAGAAAGCGGGTATGTGCCAAGCAGCTGCCAGCATAGCATAGTCATGAATCGTATAATATAGAAAAGGGGTGACAATGGAAAGCGAGGAAGAGGAGGAAAAACCAAGAAGGGAGAGGAGAAATTTTTACATAGCCCTTTAGAGTATATTAAAGAAAAGGGATGGAAAGCGAAGAAACAATGTGGAGGACTGATGTTGGGGTACGGAGGAGGCAAATGAGGAGAAAAATGAGGAGGTGAGAGGGCAAACCACAGCATAACTATTTACAATATACCATTGGAAGTGATGCGAAAAAGAACTACGTGACACGCAGCTCCTAGCATAGCATAGCCATGCACTCAATAATAAATCAAGGTTGTGGAAGAGGTAAGTGAGAGTAAGGAGGACTGATGTGGGGTGGAGGAAAAGAGCGAGCGGAGAGTGTAGAGCATAACATACCCTTTTATAGTGTAGTATAGCTGGAGGTGGGAATGGAAAGTGAGGGTGATGAGTGATGTAAGGTTGAGGAGCAAGGGAAGGATGATGGTAAAGGGTAAAGCACAGCATAGCCATGTATAGTGTAGTTTAGCATGGGTTGAGGAGGAGTGATGTGAAGGTGATGACGGAAAGAAGGAGGGGATAGGGTAAAGCATAGCACAGCCACGTACAGTGTAGTATAGCAAAGGGAGTGGAAAGAGAATTGAGGGTGAAGAGGATGGAAAGGAGAAGGGGAAGGTCACCAGCTCCACTGTGTCCTCAGTATTCGCACCACTGGGGCGTAGCTGTCTCATTTTCCCCCAAAAAATGCTTTTGATTAAAAGGCAGCGTAGAAATATTTTTGCGACAAGATTTCATTGCAGATTTCGAGTACTTACGAATTCACTAACGCATGTCTTGAGTTAAACGGCAGGGTATTTGATCCCTGTGGAAGCGCTGTTTAGCTTTTAGTATCGCGAAAATAGGGCTAATATTAAAATATTTTCGCCATTAGTGGCGATCCTAGCAGACGATGGCAGCCAATTGTGAAGTAGTATAGACCATAATGACGGCAAGCCTACTGCGTAAAGCACTAAACAATGTGAAGGTTTCTCTACATCACCATTCGTTTTCGGTCGATATCGAGCGAACATCATGACTATTAGCAGGGCTTGATGGCTGGCCATGTTGACATATAAAGCATAAAATTATACGAGCAGAAAAAAAATATGATACAAAGCATGCGACGGATAGTCTTATGAATGGTCAAGCGTTGTAGCTACATGACGCATTGCCGAATAAACATTTATCGACGAATTGTAGCGTCGTTCGAAGGCTTCTATTGCGTTCTGTTCGAGGACAACATAGAGTACACCAGCTAACCAAAGCCTTGCAAGCACCACAAGCGTTGTGCTACTGGCAGTGCAGAAATGCATGTCCACATATTTCACTTTAAACTGACCGCATCTAGATTACTAGGGAACCTTTCGCACGTGCGAAAAAGCTTGTCAGCTAGAATAGCGTGAATTGTCCGTTCTGTGCATTTTTATGCTTAGACGCGATTGTTCGGTCAATCTGTGCCGCACGAATGAAGGCGGCAGGGAGGTCATGCAGAATTCTAAGCACAGCATTCACGTTCAGATAGATATACAGGAAGGATCTGAAACTAACCCCGGCTACCAGGCGGTAGTCGCGAAATGTAGTCTCCGGCAAGAGCCGGGACTGTGAGGATTCCGATTTGAAGAAGCACTTTCACGTATATCATATACGGGTCATCTGTAGGGTTGTGCGAATAGCGAAATTTCACCTCGAATCGAATTCGAATCGAAGAGTGCCGAATAGTGGCCAAAAATATCGAATATCGAATACAACAGACTTTATTGAAAATTGAAAGAAAGAACAAAGAAATGAGATCTGCTATGTCCGCGAGCACGCAATTCGGTGAGTGACTGCTACCGAAAGAATATAAATTGTCATGCAGAAGCACAAGCTCTTCCGCATGATCTGGCTTCAGGATTTCTTGCTGTGATGTTAGGGTGTTTACAGCAGTTGGAAACATGCGCTCACTGGGCACCTCAGTGGCAGGGATGGGAAGGTATCGCAAAGCAATTTTGGCGATACCTGGAGAAAGTGCAGCTTCATACTCTTCAGTATTTCAAGGGATCATCCTTTCTTGAGATCACGGGCTCGCTGAAGTATTTTTGAACATTTCGACTATAAGGCGTGAGCTCAGTGTGTGGTTTATTTATTTATTCATTTATTTATTAATTTATTTATTTTCGCTAGCTGTTTGACAATCTCCCAGAGTGTTTCCTGGCCTTCTTTGCAGGAGTCATGACGCGTGGAAATAGCTTAATCTCCTTTAAAAGAAACACTAGCTCGCTTCTGAACCAGGATATGAGTAAAATATTTATCAAAAGTCCTACTGCATGTTATGAATGTTGGTACTGCAGTTAAAGAATGTAACAACGTTAGCCTTTACTTTTAGCCACCTTACCCTGACAAAGTTGGATCATTTGGCTAAGTCGCGTTTTAGATATTCGTCCTATCGAATTACTCGAATATTCGAATACAAGCTATTTGAAAGTCGAGTCGAAATATTCGACTATGCATTATTCGATTCGAATTAGAAACTCGTATATTCGAACACCCCTTAAGGGTTATCGACCTCAAGTGTCGGGAAGCACATTGATGCTGATCTCCAGAATTGCTGAAATCTGGATACCGCTTCTGAAATATAGACTTTGTTACGCAGTTATGTTTTAACGAATGGGGACCGCATATGCAGTGCCTCAAGAAAAAAAATGTGTGAGACCAGTCCCGTCTGGGCAGCTCATGAACATATCTAAATATTCCCGGGGGCCGTGTGTTAAAGGCCCCTCGAATACACCATTGCGTTTCAGGACCGAGGTTGTTATACTAACTGAAAAACATTGATAACCAGGGCGCCGGTTTCTTTTGCTCAGTGCTCGATTTCATTTTCCGTACTACTTGTTTTTTCTAACGTATTTCAAATAGCGCAAAACCAGCAGCATTATCCAGGTGCAAAGATAGACATTTTAGGTGCGAAGCAGCTATTTGACTCACGTGTGTAACGCCGTACGTTACGTGCGTCCGTAGAAATGCGCCGCAACGCGTTCCCATCGCCGTAGGTGTTGGAGCGTTACCAAGTAGGTCACGCCACAGCTGCGCGTGACGTCACGCTCCCCTCGCACGCTTCCCTCGCTCCGCCCGCTCGCAACACCTCTGAACGTGTCACGTCTCTCTCGCTTCACCCTCTCCACCGCCCGCAACGCTCGACCGCACGTCGAGTGGAAACACTCTTTCGGCTCGTTTATCTGCGATGACGCCCGTTTCAACCGGGTCAACGCCGTGCGCACCGCTGCTGCTTCGCATCCCATCAGGGTTCCCTTCGGGGAGATGGTGCAAGTTTTTCGTGAGCTTGCCGCCATATATTTTTGAGACAATGAACATTAGGGCGTAATGCTACAGCGATTCTTTCGTTGAAAGCCTTCCACTGCTATGCTAACTATGCTGCTGGTGGCTCCCGCTTTATCGAATGAATCACTCTCAGGATACCAATTTAATCGGCTGATATGTGCCCGCATCAGCACTGCCTCTACAGATTGGCTGGTTACCGGAAGTATTATCAGAAAAATTATGCAGCATCAGAGCATATGGTACCTGAAGACCATCGTTTCATAAACATACATTACGAGCAAACTGATTTAGCATAGAAAATATCTATATGCCTGTATTCCGGGAGATTGTGGGTAGTTTGCCACGTCTTCTTATTTGTTATCTGACTAGTAAGCTGTCGTTCAGTGCTGAAAATAGACTGTCTGCGGGATCGACGCACCGTAGTCAGCGTAACCACCCTCAATACCATCTTGTAGAGCCGTGGACCGATCTCAGCGAGAATATATTTCGTGATAGCTTGCACCATGAGGTGGAGACCTATTTCTCCAGTAGGCTTGCCTAGTAACCCAAATTAAAGCAGGTAACAAGCATATGAAAACACAGTGCTAAGGGTAAGTTGCGTGATCATGGGCAAGATAGATTAGATGGGCATTCTGAGCCAACTTACCATGCGTGGAGGACCAGCTCAGCGTCACAGGAGAAGCTAGCACAAGGGCATTAAGCGCAGAGGGCGTGGACTTGCTCGCGCGAGTTCGGTGCGACTCGCAGCGTTTTCACCAAGAAGTGATCTTACAAGAACGGTTTATTCTCTCTGTCTTTTGACTGCAGAGCCCTTTAGGGGCCAGGCTGTTGTATGTTGTCATCTTCCATCTGCTGTCGCCTCATGTCGGCCCTTGGCGTGACGCTGGCAATGGGTCCGAGCTGTTATTCATATGAATTAGGGGTGTGCGAATAGTGAAACTCGAATAAAATTCCATCCGAATAGTTCTGAATAGTAGCCAAAAATATCTAATTCGAATCGAATATCGAATTGTATATTTACACGAAACATGTACCGCCAGTTATGGCAAGACAAAAGAAAAATAAAGACACTACAGCGTGCTCACAGCTTTAAGAACTTGTTCGGTTGTTTGGTTTGTTCTGTTGTTTTGTTTTCAGTTGTGTGGGCGCGCTAGCATGTTGATGGAGGAGCCGCTTTTCAGTTAGCAGTACCACCCCTCATATCTTAAAGGCTAACAGAGGCATATGGTAGCTAGTTCTTGTTTTTTCTCTATGGTCGCGCAATACGGCTAATCTGACAACGGTAATGTTGTGTTTCATAGCCATGGGTGCTGCGGGCCAAAACGTCTTCGGGCGCCCGTTCACAATAGCGTTCAAACTGCGCGCCGGAATGATTGGAGCTTGCGAACGAGTGGTGCGGACGACTGCACAGCGTAAAAAAAATTTCACATATGAAGCCAATCAGTGTGGGTATCGCGGGCCAAGGTCAGCATGTTTTACGGCGCTTGCGGCGTACGCGACCGAACTACGCATGAAGTCCGTGCCTTAATTTCGGAACTGAAGTTCTGAAGGGCTTGACAGTTCTCCCATGCATTTTTTGACGTGTGGACATGACATAATCTCCTTCAAATTAAACATGAACTGGCTTTTGAACCAGGATATGGGTGAAGGTTTGAACGGAAGGCCTGCAGTAACGACGTTAGCGTCTGTTTTAGCCACCACCGTAACCAAGTTACACCATTGGCCTTTGCCGCGTTTGAGATATTCGCGCTGACGAATTATTCGAAACTTCGAATACCAGCTATTCGAAAGTCGAATCTAGTTATTCGATTAGGTATTATTCGTTTTGAATTCGAAATTCGAATATTCGCACACCCCTAATATGAATATGTTTCTCGAGTAATCCGGTCTATTTTCTGATAATGACAGCGTGGTCAAGAAAATGGTAACAACCGCAAGTGGCCACAGGTTTCGATATGTCACTTTATCGGCTAGCTCGGACCCAGTCTCTGGCAAAATCATGTATTGCACAGCCATGTATAGCAAGTCATGTATAGTATAGTATCGCAAGGAGGCGGGAAAGGGAAGGGGTTGAGGAGGGAAAGGAGGTTAAAGATTAGCATAGCCGTGTATTGTGCAGTATATGAAGGGGTGGCAAAGGGAAGTGAGGATGACGAAGAGTGATGTGATGCTGAGGAGGAGAGAAAGGAGGAGGGGAAGGATGAGGGGAGGGGGCACCGCTGTCTCACAAATGAAGGTTACCTTTCCCACCACGGATGCTGAAGAGGCTGAACGTTTGGGACGCAAGCAAGCACTTGTCCGTGAACGCCAGCGTATAGGGTAGGCCAATCCCTGCTCCGCACTGTCGACACGTTGAGTGCAACTGGATACATTTTTTCTGTGTCTTTTCTGGCAGGTAGTGGTCGCGATGGTGCGAAGCGCTTTGGAAAAGCCACGATTTTCATACAATTTCGCTATTCCGTTGACGGAAGCTTCGGCTCTCGCACTAGAATCCGAAATGTGCGGGGCATGTAACGCACTTTTCGTTAGAAGATGGTCAGGAAGGGATTACCATCCATCCACAGTATAAAACAAAGATATTTCATGCAGCCAGAACTGACCCGCCGCGACGATCAATCAGCCACCGAAGAGTTGGGCCCAGACGTACAGTTCAACGACCCCTTACTAACCTACCACGAAATCGCATCTCACTATCGATTCGGCCGAAGCCAATACCCCATACCACATACAAAGCTCGAACCCGCGCAAGCGGTAGCTTTTCGCATGCTACAAACGAGATCGTACCCATCACGGGCCCGACTCAGCCTTTACAACTTGGACATCACTCCACAATGCCCAGATTGTGCAGAAGTCAATTGTACACTCTCGCACATGCTCTGGCAATGTCCCGTGTTACTTCAGGGACCTCTTACCAGTGAGTCCGACTGGGAAGAGCACTCAGGAGCTCTGAGCTCCTGCACCAACTAAAGGCAGTCCAGAGGGCCCAAGAACTGGCGGAACGCCTCCACGTTCCCGCCCCGACTCGGGCGTCGCCCACGGTAGCGGCTGCAGGGGTGTCCCTCATGGATCGCCCGGCAGCTTAAGCTCCTCAGGACCTTTCAATAAAGTTCTTGACTGACTGACTGACTGACTGACCGACCGACCGACCGACCGACCGACCGACCGACCGACCGACCGACTGACCGACCGACCGACCGACCGACCGACCGACCGACTGACTGACTGACTGACTGACTGACTGACTGACTGACTGACTGACTGAGCCAGTCCACCACACTGAACATGGCGGGATGCTCGTCACATCATAAGTGATAACGAATGTCTCTGTAATATAGAATTGCTTAGTATAATACGAAGCTGTAACTATATTGCTCTAAGCTCGGCCCTTGGCGTGATTCCTGATCACGTTCGCCAAGAGGGGGTTGTATAGACATTGTGTAATCTTGGAGATAACCCATCATTAACTTGTCGTTTTCACGTATCAGTATATCCATCGTTTATATAAACGTTACCGTTCGCTACAATAAGCAGCATTAGCCAAAAGGAATTACCAACTATATGACAGCTGCAGAACGGGAGTTTCGGCAAGTGCTTGCATGTCCGTGTATCTCTGCTTTGTCTCTAGCTCCATTGAAGAAAGGAAGAGTACACCATACCGCGGGAATAATAACCGCAACGACAATGAAGGATGCAGATGACACCATGTCGTGGTACTGTTTTACTTATAAAATTATTCTGTATGATGGACGTGCTTGTCTCTTTTTTCATATGCAATCGCGCCTTTCAAAGCAATCGGTACAAAACTGAACAGTCCAATAAGCTACACAATTTTCTCCGCACATGTTCGATCGGAGTTGATGTGCACAAAAGCGCGCAAGAGCAACGCTCTTATTAAGAGCGAGATCGGTTAAGGTGCTTGAACACGACAACTATACGAAGTTGGGTGCTAATCAAAAACAACATGAGTCACCATGACAGAAGGTTGGACAAATTCTTGAGAGGAATGCATTCGCTTAGCAGCAAGCGGTAGCCCACGCTTGAATGCTTCGAATAGCGTATACCGCTTGAACGTGCGACTTCAGTCGAAGCACCTTTACGTGCATAATTTTTCAGGGCACGCAACCTACAATGGTCGCGAAAGACATCGGAAGGCATCTTGTTTTTATATCTGGCTACAGCTCCTTTCTTTATGTTTAGAGGCACAAAATGTTATCTTTATTGCACTTGTCTCTTTAGGGCGGCATGACGCTTTTCCTTCAGGGGCAGTACACACAACTGTAGATGTGATTTGCTTCCCTGGTCCTTGTCTATTTTTAGCGCTGTTGTTCTTTTCTCATAAATTACCACCAACTAGCCCAAGTTTCTCTTCCAGTGCGATCTGCTTGTCCCAGTTTGCTCAATTGGGGATGCAAAGAAAGAGCAAAATAAACAGAAATCCAGCTGGGAAACTAGACCCATCTGTTGTCGCTGCTGTCGCGGCGGCCATATCTAATTTGTGAAAGGCTGAGTTGTTTTCGCAAAAGGATGAAAAACGATCCATTTCCTAGCTGCCCATTACTGTTCGCAGCCGACCAATATATCAGCAAACAAAAACAAAAAAACTCGCTTCCAGACGCATCTGATTCTTTACTGGGCGTTCGCCATCCAACTAAAATGTCACTGCAAACAGGCGTGTTCGAGCAAGCCCGCTGTTAAACTGTAGGGGTTCGTATTACTCGGCCTGATAGTACATAATCGAGTTTCATCTACGTTCTCTTTTGTTCTGTTCACGAAGGAAACATTTTTTCTGGCCTAACAAGGCACTCGGCAACGTGGTCATATGAAATTACAAAGAGGACCATGAAACTAATGGGATAAATGTCAAGGAACGTTGGAAGTAGAAGAAAGTCAAGATAATGGTCACTCAGGGTGGAACGAAGATGTCTTATTCGCTTGTTTCCAGCAAGATTTCGAGTCTTTGGTAAGAGTAAAAAAATGCCCCACCTCCCCGAAGGGAATCGTGAGGAAATGCGAATGCATTTCTTGCGCCGACACCGATTCTGCGATCGCCTTGAGAGGCGCCCAGCCAGCGAACGGTCGAGAGTGAGGCGCGAGCGGACGGGAGAGTGGGGCGCAGGGAGGAGAGAGAGCAAACGGCGAGAGAAGGAGCGGCGAAGGACTGCACCTACCCTCTCCTACACTCTCTCGCACCACATGCTCCGGTTGCTAGGGGCGAGGATAAGCGCACGCGCCCGCAGCGGTTGCTATGGGAGAGGGAGTGAGAGCGGAGAGATAACACCTGCCGGCGCGCGGACAACGCCGGATGCCTGACATAGCCCGACTAAGAAATGCATTCGCATTTAAAAAGAATGCGCTAATGAAGTGAGAAGTGCATTTCAGACATGGCGCTTCGGATGAAAAGAGGATACGCGGCGGCACTTGTTCGTGATCACGAAACGTAAATGTCATTATCATAATACAGTGATTATAATTAACTCTTCGTAAGCTTCCGCGCAAGATTTTCATTTCCTCCATATAGCCGGATATATATGTTCATCAATGTTTTCTAGTACCCTACCTTGATGTAAAACAGTAAGCTATAAGTATGATCATGTTATTTTGAGTGTTTATAAGCTCTGTGAATGTGATTTGTGTTGCATAACATAAATCGCATCATGCTGAATGGATTGTTTGTTTTAACGGCACAATTTGTTCAGTCAAGCCCACACGCACTTAATCCTTCATCACCTCATCCGCGTGCTCCATAGGACTTCCTCCTCCATAATTGCCAGTATTGTATTATTTTAGTAAAACAATAATGATGAGTATTAATAAAGTATTTGATCAATCAATAGATCGACCACTGGCTTAGTGCATGACACGTCTCTGGCATCTCTATTAAAACTTCTAGCTAAACTAAGGTAGCAGCCTCGGCTTGTTAGTGTAGTATGACACCGGGTAAACGCGCAGAAGACGAGGACAGTGAAATGGCTTGACATACACGAGCGCTCGTGTGTGTGAAGCTTCTTCACTCTCCTCGTCTTCTGCACGTTTACGCTGTCGCTAGCAAAGCATTCTCTAAGTGTATTCAACCAAACATTGTCTGTATGTTATGATTTTCATGTTAGACTTATTCCTTCCACAATCTGTTATTTTCACTGTAACGTGTTTAAATAATCCTGTATTTATTTTTTGCTGTTCAACTGTATTTCCGCCCCTCCCCCTCTATAATGTACAAATGTACCCTGAGGGTTTCACAAATAAAAAATAAATAAATATTACAGCGAAAACTGTTATGAGATCACAACAAGGGCCGTTTTCGCGCCGTGGTGTCCGTAACCACTATCGCGTGAAACAAGAAAAACTAAGTAGAAAATACCTATGACGGAATGGGAATCGAACCCGGGCCCTTTGTGTGGCAGCCCAGTACTCCACCACTGAGCTACGCCGGTGCTTGAAACTGCACTGCAAATTGACCCTATGCAGGCTTCACGTCGGGTAAGGAATCGCGTTAACATGTGTAATAAAGCGTTTTCGAACAGTAAAGTAACAATCAGGCGCCACACAATGCGAATTGCGTAACCAGTGGGTTGTTCAACGCTCAAACCCATTACAAAATCCTCAGACATAATGCTTCATCGCCGTCAGCCACAGCATCAACAAAGTGCACATAATGCATTACAAATGTGTACCGGGTACCGCGCTTTTCCGAAGAATCACGAATAATGGCACAGTGGACGCTTCCCCACTTCACAAAAATTATGATGATTTGTGGCGTAGTGGGTACCATGCAAGTGTGCATGTAGTAGTTATCCCAAGACTGTTTGAAAGAGGTTCAAGAAAGGCCGTTCTTCCAGCTTTCGCTGTGACTGTGCTGCGCATTCCGCGAAGGCCTGGCGGTTTTCTTAGCTACGCGCTCGCATTTCACGTGAGTGCTCTACCGCTTGATCGAAGACTCCGAATCATTTCTTCCCGAGAAACGGCCGTTCACTATGCGCATCGGAACGCCTTCCCAACGCTGTCCATTCCGATTCAGTTTATGTGCTCCCAGCACCTTACGGCACCAGGGAAATGACGGCTAGTCTCATCGACAAGCTTCTTTTTTTGCGCCGGATGAGGGAGGTGTGGTGACGTGCCCTAGTATACTGCTGATGAATATATCTCTTGCGAATTGCTAGTGCCTGAAGTGACAAGAAAAAAAAACACAACTCATCTGCTCTTTCAGCCTAGAATTTTTACCTATAAGACGTTAACCCTTATGTCGCCCAGTAAAGAGCTCAATTTTCCTGCTATAACAACTAAGAGGGCTACAAATCCTGTATCTCTAAGGTACTTTCAGGCAAGGTTCTCTTACGAGCGTTCATCGTCTTTACTTGCCTTTCTTGTGCTATTTGCAGTTACTGCAATGAGCTACAACTGTGTTGCATAATTGCTGAAGCTGTCACGAGAAATTCTGCACCCCGTTTAAAAAGACAATGTTCAGTTCCGTCCCACGCCCCGCTCGCTACACCTTTCCCAGTCCGTTTTTCGAGCTTGAGAAGTAGGCATCCCAATGTGAATAAAACGTGCGCTGAGCACCACTTCCCAAAATAAAAAAAAAAAAAACATTTAGGCAGCTTTTTGCTGGGGATGCCAAGCCTTAGGGTCTCACCTTGTTCGATACTTTGAAACTTCAACATTCGGGATGCTGAAGGCCCCGGTCAAAAAGCCTCTAATGGGCTTGACTGGGACCACGACCCCTTACAAATGGGCGGCATAGGCAACATTGTTATTGCAACGAAAATGTACAAACTGAGCAAACAATCTCAGCGACAGTTTCTACAAGTCTAATAAAGCATAAAAATTAAAATATACAAATGATCGTAATTGTTTCCTTATACATCGGAAATCATTCATAGTGTGTAACGATGCAAGAAATACAATATTAGCACCAAAGTCAGATTGGGCATGTGCCCATACGCTTACTACACTTGCAATCAAAACACGTACAGGCATATGTGCAAGCGAAAAAAAGAATGCTTGAGAAACAGAGAAAATTTGTGAACAAATTACAGTTATAAGTCGAAGTAACAGCACATTGAACATCGGCAGTAAAACAGAAAGCGTGTTAGCGTGTCATGTCGTCGCCATGGTTCTGGGGAGCGAGTTGGGGCTTCATGCTGAATACACAATGCAACTATTTGGTCAGCGTGTTCGCAAATAAAGAATTCGTATTCGCTACCATTTACGTAAAAACGCTTGAGAAAGATTTTGTTGGGCAAAGAAAACAGACTACGTCCTGTGGCATCGCCCTTCAACAGCCATACGGCCGAGCTCTCAAGCGGAGCGAAAGCACTTCACGAGCGCAGTTTTCACTGCCATTTACGATGTTTGGGTGGCAGCCTTACTTTGAAGTACTCAGTTGAAATGGGCGCCACTCCATCTCTAGACTGCATCGTAATTTTTTCCCTTTAACCATTCACTGCGAGACACGCGGTCAAGCGGTGCAATGCTGTAGTGGTATGAGACGAAGAATAGTTGAAGTAGTGCAGCAAGTACCCCCACTTAGGATGTGTGTTTCGAGACCGCAAAACGTCCTATATATTTAGAGCATCTGCACAAGAGCAGCTTCGCAAGAAAATAAGAAAATTTGTGAAGGTTCTTTCGAACGTAGATATTGTGCGTCATGCATATTTTGAGTAATGCAAACAACAACAATAAACGCTTCGTCTTATCCAAAACATGGTGTCATGTCTGACCTAGTTCGAAGTAGTTATTAGCTGCATAGTATCACCAGTATATTTTCGCAATTTTTACTAGTACTGAAACTCGCCATAACTTGACCTAAGGACTGAATCTGCCGCTAGGGCACGACCTCAAATCTTGAGGTGACTGCGTCCACTTGGCCTGCCGGAGTTGGCGGTGCAACTGCATAGTGCGCGCGCTACGGCCGTCAGAATACCTTAACATTGTCAAAATTATGCCGTCAATGTTATTCTGAGCTATTCGCCTCGTGTGCGACCGATGGCGGCGCTGCGAACGGCGCTCCGGTGACGCAAGGTCGGGGATTCGGGTTTTGTCGTCTGCTACGCACTGGCTAAAACAGCAGCATTTTCGTTATATTTCGCTCGCATCGCACGGCGTTCCTCGACTACTAGCTGCATTTTTTTCTAATGATATTTCTTGAGATGACTGCTAGCATTACATGAGTTTAAGAAACGTTAACATTTAACATATCTTCTGTATACCGACAGCCATCGCGGTCAGGTTCATGCACCCGAGTTCGTAGCGTCGCTCACTGGGCTGGATGGCGTTGAAATAGCTTATGTGAAAGCGCGAACGCCCCCGCCAAGTGAGTTAAAGAGAGTCTCCGCTGCTTTGAAATCGCAGCGTGATCAATTTTGCCGCTTATTCGCAAAAATCAGCGTTGTGTAAACAGACTTGAGATGAACGAAAATTCACGCTCCACTCCCAATTGTAGTCATGTGGACTTGTGCAGACACGACAGCCGACAAAATGAAATCGATAAGTTCATCGACCAGCGGGTTATTGCGGGCCACTAGCATAGATTGGGCGAGCTGGATGCAAGTGAGATCGCTCGGAATGAAACGCCAGCAGTGGTGCGCGTGGTACAGTTTGACTCTTATGATTAGAGATAGATACGTTCATGAGCAGCATTCATGTTTTCGATCGCGCAGTGCTGCCTACTCGACTATGCCAGCCTGCCAATGGTAATGACAGGATGGCGCGCGCTATATTTCTAATGCTTGGGCAACGCGATCCGCTGCAGTGTTCGCGTTTCACTTGACACCGATAGTACAGCTTCGTAAACATTAGGAAAAATCGGCGAATGTGTCCAGGAAGAGGAGAAAGAGAGCTCTTTCCCACCATTCTTTTGGCCCCTGTGGCTGATTATTGTGATTCTTTACCGTGCTGTAACAGGATTGAATATTTTTAGGTGGGAGCCTTAGATTCCACATAAATTGCGAAAATTGACCGTCGGCGTCCCGCGTCGCCAGCGTCAACACGAGTGATGCGAATTCATCACATGATCACGTCATCATGACATCCCAGACCGACAAAATTTGTGACGTCATAACGTCATGTCACATGATATACGTCATCACATGACATCGTCGCTTTGCATTGCCTCCGTGATTGGTAGGCCGATCTCGGAGGCGATGCAAAACCAGCTGATGTGTAGAAAGCTTCAATGCAAAACCACGTTACGTCCAGAAAGCATTCGGAGGGGGGGCGGCGAAGGAACAATACGTCGACTCAAGGAAAAGATGGCTTTCGCCTTCGAGTCAACTTAGGCAAATGCATAAGGAACTCGAGTCTCTTTAGTACAGTGATCGCACCAAGCCACATCAGGAGTCAACCGTTGAGACTGATTTACAGTATTTTATTGCAAATACATCTTTCGATGCGAAAGCTTTATATTTATCAACGTTAGTATGATTACACAAATTCTGTTCAGCATATTTTCATACCACCGTGAACGAGTGAACAAACGTCGATTTATTAACGTAAGAATTAAAATATGTTGCAAAAACATAGAACAAAAACAAAAGAAAATCACTCCGTACAACGTACCGATATTTCATATCCCCGTCGTGCATCCCCTTTAGACTCACCCTGTTTATTTCGTGTTTCAATTTAAAGTACTTACGACGCGCTTACACAGCAGCTGCTAAAAATGTGTATTTATTCAAACGTTGTTGCCGGTAACGCCACTTAATTTATTTGAATGACATCACAGGTCGTTTGTCATGCTCCGAACATATGAAATGAATCGAAGGAGCAGGCTTGGCAACCGAACACGCGCAGCACGCGGTATACGTTTTTTGCGCTTTAACGCAGACATGGAAGCTGAAGCCCGAACGCTGAAGTCAGTTATCGAAAACGGGCAGGAAAACCATTTTGAGTGCGCCACGGCCATAGAACAGTCACGAAAAGAAAAATTCACCATAGAAGCAGATGTACACATGGATGGCTAGCAGACGACAACAGGAGCAATCGACACAGAACTTGCTCCTCACAACAACTCCGCTCGATTTCGATGGGCATTTTGCTTGAACATTCAGTACAAATTGCTTTATCAAGTCGCCCACCAATGTTTCAATAACTCGAGCGCGATAGACAGGCTGGCAGCGTCGAGCAGCCTTCACGTAGCGAACGCGTGCGCGAAGAGCTGCATCCGAGTCCTCTTCCTGACGTCACACGCGAGAGGGCGCCACTCCAAGATCTCGAGGCGAATATTGTGGAAAACGATGTCGCTTTTGGTGATATTGCCCATGCGGCACCTGCCGCAATCACCGCCGTCGTGTGAAAACATATCGGGTTTTACGTGCCACAGCCCGATTATGTATACGGGGCACGCCGCATTGAGTTCCCGGGATTCATTTGAACACATGGGGTTCTTTAATGTACCCATCTTTATGTACAGGAAGGTTAATAGGAGCGAAGCACCTTAGGGTCTCCGCTTGTCGGCGTGTCATGTCTTCGCCACGGTCGATTAAATGGCTACGCGCCACAAAATTAGGTAAATCCCTCTGCTCGCCACCGGTCCATACTATGTCCATTATCAGTTGAAGGTTCGTCGTTACTGCTTAAAAATTTTTTTTGGCTTAGCAGCGGTGTCAGATTCCCCGACCAAATTTACCAAAGCGCTCAAGTTTTTTATCCAAAACCGAAGACACAAAAGTATATCTCTACGGTATTGTCATCTTTATGAAACACCACTTCTTGAAACGTATCTGCAAAGTGATAGTGCGTTAGTGGACCGGTGGCGGGTGAAGCCGTAAAGATTCCAGATTTTGCTGCGCGAAACACCGGCGCACACAGCATGCTTGGCCCCTCCCCAGGTTTTACGTTATTGGAGATGAAACACCCTTCCCTACGTGCCCCTTCACCAGAATTTTTAAATAAGCTTTAAAACGACATCACCTCAGTTTACATTGCCAAACATCTTGTGCCTGGCGCAGCATAGCCTCAGCTGCTTTTGCGCCATAAAAAAACCGAACTAACTAACCTCGCAACATATCGTTGGAAATATACCCTCCGGTTCTTTGTGAAACATGCGCTAATGGTTTTAAGAATAATTTACGAACAATCCGTATCTTACAGAGATGGTTTACAGAAATACAGTTCAGTAGTCGTTCGCGAACGCTAATCGACGTAGATAATCACATACACGCACATGTCCGCAACAGATATTTAATCGTATATCAACCACATTAATCGAAACTGCAGCTTCGCTAGCGAGCCGGCTTTCGTAGCTTCATTTTAGATTTCGCGGCCATAGAAATGCAGCCACCATGGTTCCGAATCTCACCAGCGTCGTTGTACTTCGCAGTGCGATGTCACAGCTGTTCAGCCGCCTCCGCACGTACGGAGAGCATCGATGTGTGTAAGATAGATAGATAGATAGATAGATAGATAGATAGATAGATAGATAGATAGATAGATAGATAGATAGATAGATAGATAGATAGATAGATAGATAGATAGATAGATAGATAGATAGATAGATAGATAGATAGATAGATAGATAGATAGATAGATAGATAGATAGATAGATAGATAGATAGATAGATAGATAGATAGATAGATAGATAGATAGATAGATAGATAGATAGATAGATAGATAGATAGATAGATAGATAGATAGATAGATAGATAGATAGATAGATAGATAGATAGATAGATAGATAGATAGATAGATAGATAGATAGATAGATAGATAGATAGATAGATAGATAGACTGACGGACGGATGGACGGACGGACAGACGGACGGACGGACGGACGGATGGATGGATGGATGGATGGATGGACGGACGGACGGACGGATGGACGAGAAAGAAAAAAAAGATGTCCATCTAGCAAGACCACAGTCGCTAAGTGAAATATTTAGCGCGCAAGCAGCAGTGCGTCCCTAAAATTTGTTGACCAATCTCGCGTTTTATCTTTCTTCAATGCAGCATTTGCTGTTCGCCGGCTTTTACCGCAAACAGACACGTCTTTCTGATCAATCAAACTGACACAAAGAACGCGTTTCTTTCGTTGGGATTATTAAAAACCATTTATGACCATATGGACTGCGATGCGTTAGCGGTAATAAAAAAAAAAGGCTGTAGGCCATTTCCCTCGGCCTGATTTTCCACTGTTTTCTGCGGTGCTCGTGGCGCCAGGGGACAAGTCAGGCGTGTATAGAGGAGCATTCTGCTCCGGAACCATGACAATTCATGACCCATATACTGTCTAAACTACAATAGAACTTCAAACTTCAGACTCGCTTTGAAAATGGCACGGAGATGACGAAGCATTTTGAACAAATGTACAAACTCATATTTTGTCTTGATTTGCGTTCACAGTGACGGAAGGTACTCAGGCACATTTGCTTTCTTACCAGTAGTCGACACGTGTGTAGGAGAGAAGAGATGTAATGTTTGACCGAGAATGGGGTATTATGTTTGATCACCTCCTGGTTACCCCAGAAGTGAATCAAAATGCTCCTTTAGGTGTACGCCACCACTTCTGTAACCCCTGCCTCTGATCTCTATCGGCTGGCGTATCATCGAGCTGTGACATTCGCTTGGAGATTCCTGGCGACGCCTTCATACTCAGAAGTTCGCAAGGGCCCCATTTATCTCGTATTTACTTTCGGCACTGTCCTTTAACACGCCGCCTGCTGTTTTTTTCTGTCTTGCCATTGGTTAATCCATGGCGGGAATTCAGTAAGTTACTTTTGGTTACTAGTGAAACTCGCGAACGTGCAGTTGTTAACAGCCGCTAGAGCGACGTTAGCATCATCGGTTTAAAGTACAGTCCGAGTTTTGCAAAGAAGCGCTAACCTTCTCCTTAGTTTGGAGGCAATCGTCCCTCCCGTCCTCGCATATGGCAGCGTCAATGTAGCCGGTGTTCGTTCTATTCTGATGGATCCTGCATGACTCCCACTCTAGCCCCGCAACCTTCCTTGTGGCCGACAGTATGCATGTCCCAAGGAATAGGAGTAACCTTCTACTTACGCTCGATATCGTCCGGTATGTCTGCCATGACTTCGATCTCTCGTATGCGGTCCTGGCGGCCTGGTTTTCGGAGGAGGGCGAATGCTGTCGCGGTGGGCTCTTATCCCGCGTTTTGAGAGGCAAGCCGTGCCTGCCTTTGTTGCCCATCCAAAAAACCTGAAATACTTAAGGTGTGCAGGGTAGGTAGGATGATGATGTAGACCTAATAGTCATGCTGTCCGCGGTCCACAGACCGATATTAATACATCAAAGCTCCTGGGAATGCGGAGTAACTATAACCATGGAGACGGAGGACCCCCCAGTCAGGCTTCCGCGAGAGCTGGTGTGCCAGCGTAACTGAAAGCCCCCACTGATTTCAGCCTCTCAGAAAAACGACATTGTTCACTCAAAAGTGCCTATACCTCTCACTGCGGCATTCGGGCGGCCCTTGGGACGAATACATTGTCAGCAGACGTCATTTTCAACTGCAAGGTGAAAAATGAAAATATAAAAAATTCATATAAATTGACGTCACATTGGTTTCAATAGTTCAATAAATCTTTATTTGTCTTTTTTGCATCATGTCAACAAAAGTGTGCCAGTATCTAGGCAACATAAACATCAAGAGACACAACGTGGTTGGTTTAGTGTTGTTTTGAAACAACGTCCGTTAGGAGGAATTGCAGTAACTGTATTTTGAATAATAGCAAATAGGTTTGTTAGTGCAGTACCATTGCTAACGCCTGCCGAAACCGCCCTGCCCTATGTTGGCCGTAGTTACTCAGCAGGCATCCTAGTAAGCACAGCTAATGGTGGCCACCGCTGCCCCAAAACAACCTGAGTTACTCGATGAAATCACGCTGACTTGGAGGGCACTGAGTACGAAGGTAAGCAATATAGCAAACAGCAGCGCTATTCACATTGTGTGTTATTTGTTTCTTTCGAGACTGGCCGTGGGCTGGCAGCTAATAGGCATTTTCCGGGAGTTCATGTTTACCACAGTCAGCAGAGTGATCCAAATGGATGTACGCTCCCCGGTCGACCGTAATGATCTGAACATCATTAGGGCCGCTAACGGAGACATATTTTCGCTTCCTCATTAGGTACGAGTATCAGTGCGTCCAGTGACGCCCACCTGCCAACATGCACGATGGGACACCCAACCAAAACAGTCACTGAATTCGTGCCCCAACAGTATTTATTCAAAACGATAGTGTCACGCGTTCATGACGTTGACGAAGGCAGCCGTCGGTGTTTCAAAAATGAAACTTTTTATTTGGCCGAACTTGTGCCCGGGAAAGGAAAAGTCAGACTACAGCAATACACACTGTACAATGATAGCGGCGAACGGAGCGTCGGCCATCGATAAAATTGATCCGCGGCAAAGAGCGTAGGCATTTATACATGCAGCATCGAACATTCGAGCTTTAGCACTCGCGGCTGCGTTAGTTCGAGAGTAAACTCAGCTGTTCGCGTTTGAGCGCTCAAGCCCCACCGATGATCCTAACGTAATCTAGAATGCTCCCACATATTCTGGCGCGGATTTTGCAAAACAGTTTTACACGTGCAATAGGCCGGCAACATGGAACACAGGAAGGAACGCGTGTGGCAATAGTGTGAGTGATTTCACGACAATCAGTTTTGAAGCGTTGGAATGAAACAGAGAAGAGGGCTTTTCTTTTACTTCAATTTAGGCGCATATTTAAGCGCAAGACTGCCTACTCCGCATCGCAACTTTCCAATGACTACCTCTCGTCGAACCAGTAACGTCGTAGTAAATAGTCTCAAATCTTGGTTGGCTCAGTACTCGACTCCTCTATAACAGATTTCAGTACGTCCGGCACACTTCCTCTGTATAAACCTCCGAGGTGATACGTAATTCACAGCAGAAACGAAAAAAATCATCCATGCCACTATGGCATGATCAAACGAAGGCGCTCACGCGGATTTCAGAGAAAGTAGAGTTTTGTAAATAACGAGGAAGATGAACGTTTCCTGAAATTGCATCACCTGAAAAAATGCAAGAAAGCGCGGTGCGTAGATCACCCGGTAGCGATCTTTGCTGAAAATGACTACACACCGGCTGGGCACAAAAACGATCGCCTTTTAAAGCATAATGAAAGGCACACTGTTTTATGCTGGTGTAAAGCTCCGAGAGAACAAAACTGAAAAGTTGCTTCATGCACTCGCCTAAGACGACTCGAAGGCGAAAGTCATTCATATCTTTCACACCTTGTCCCTGTCACGGTGACCTTGGGATGATGTCGCCGTCTTAGAGAGATGAAATGAAGCACTGCACCATCACACAAACGAGTGCCGACCGGACTCGCTTCGCTCCTTTCAGCGCAGAGGAGGCTGGCTGCCCAATTTGCAAGATATCAGTTCATTCGTAGTAAGGCTCGATCAAGTCCTTGTAGTTTAGCTGTATCGTGATTTTCTGCAATTACCGAAATCAAGTGCGTCTTTTCTGTCTTCAATCGCGCACACCAAGAACCAATCTTTTATGCGCCTTACAGCAGGTTTCTCTGTATATAGAGTCACATGGTGGAAAAGCGAGTTTTCAAGGCATTACAAGAAGTCTTTTCTTCTTGTTGAATTCATTAATTCTATAGATGCCAATCAGCTGCATTTACACTATTAAAACAATTGTTTCACTTATTTTCTCAAATGCAAATGTTCGTGCGACACGTTTGGCATTCCAGACAATTTGCTCAGGGATATCATTAAAATGATAACTTTAGACTACAGAAATCAGACTCTATCAAAATCTCATTTCATTTGAGTTCTGTTTTTTTTTTTTTTTTTTTTTGCAAAGTTGGGATGGCCACGAGAAAGGAGTGCTACTTCGCACAGGTTATTGAGTACATTAGTGGCGCTCTTCACATGACCAATAATGGTCGCATGTGTCCATTACCTAGCACTCATTTTAGGCGAAAGCATTATGTGTATCATCGAGTAAACAAATTTTCAGATTTGACGACGCATCGCGAGACGGGGGGCTTGAACGCGAGTAATGCAAAAGAAAAAACAACTAGGAAATAAAGGTAGGCCAAACGTCACATGACACTCAAGTGCACTTATGTGGGCTGATGGCGTGCCGAAAGTCTATTGAGGTCGACAGACGTCAATGTAACATAATGTCATATTGACGTCACAGATCACCAAAATTTGTGAAGTCACAAAAATATCATGATGGCGCCATAACATGGCGTAACCTGATGACGTCACCACATTGCATTGCGAATGCAGTGCAAAACCATGTGAGGAGCACAGGCTTGCATTTGCCACGTTCTGGAGGCAGTTAAAATGCGAGTCGCCGAAGAATTTCGAGGGTGAGATGAATGTGAGGGAGAACTGATAAATCGACTGACAGGATGAAAGAGTAGAAAAGGCAGATGGCTTTCGCCTTACAGTCATCTTCGAGTCGGCATAACAGACGGTGTGAGGTGTTTTTCTTCGCTACAGTGTAAAGCACTGGTCACTCTGATTCCCACATGAATAAGACCTCAAATACCTATTAGTGATCGCTCTCAAGAATGAGTCACAATAGGGCATTCGAATGTAGGAAAGGCAGAAAAGTCAAAGTTTCACCGCAAGGGTGAAGCAATGAATGCGATAGCAACAAATTGTAATGTTATACGAAGTAAGGCTGGCAGCTAACTCTTTGGATCCGATCTCTTGCAACTCTAGAAAACGCTGGTTTAAGAGCATGCGGCCGCTCCAGGGAAACACTGCTCACCACATTCTCTTCGCGTTGAGAGCGCAACACGTAGAAGGGTACACCGGCCACCCGCTGTCGGCCGCCGAGAAGGGGAGATAACGCGCGCGCCCGCCACGACCGCGCTCGTAAAATCGCAGGTCGCTCGAGGGACCCCCCCCCTCGCGTCTTTTCACGCTCACGAACGACGGGTGGAGCCGGTTATATATATATATATATATATATATATATATATATATATATATATATATATATATATATATATATATATATATATATATATATATACATATATATATATATATATACATATACGGCAAATGACGGCGGCGGACACCGGCGGCGGCGACGCCGACGGCGAAAACCAGCCGAGAGTGTCCATATAATTGCTATCGCAATAAAAACGGACGATGAGTTTTACAATGTTCCTGCCTGTCAACAAGAGGAATCGTATTAGCCAAGTGTAAGACGTAACAAAAGACGAAGTTCCATATTGGTAACATTCTTCGCAAGTCTCTAAGTGCAGCAATCTTTCAAATTATTCCTAAGCAGTAGGCGTGCATGCACAGCAGTGTATTGATTTGAAAACGTAGCAGTTTTCATAACATGTCATTATAGATAATAAGGTGCAACTTGTGTTAACCAAGACTAACGGCGGGCCGTGCCAGCGTGGATCGAAGTGCAACACCAGAAAAAACAAACATCCTGCTCGGCACGGATGTGAGTAGAGGTTTGCCGCTGAGGAATTGAAGCACGTGGCGTTAACTGTGAGAAAAAAAATTCCCCATCTCCCGCTAAAGGGAACCATGTGTGAATGCGAAGCAGCGGGGAGATAATTAGCTTGAGCGGGAGGAACGTCGCCGCTCTCATTTCACGGCAGTGGTCCGGGCGCTCATCGCGGCGCTGTACAGGAGAGAGAATGAGGCGCGCGCGCTCTGTCATTTTCATACCGCGGAACTACCGTGGCGCCCCAAGTGGAGTATGCACCTGTCACACCACCGGTCGTGCGCGCCGCTCCGTAGAGGATTCCTAGAGGAGAGGATGGGGGGACCGTAGGAGAGACGAGAGAGGGGGAGGGGAGATGCATGCACTGTGGGGGTGTGGGACGCGAGAGCCGCTCCGTAGAGTAGAGGATTCCTAGAGGAGAGAGGGGGGAGAGGACGCACATGTGCTGTGGGGATGTGGGACGCCGGTGCCGCTCCGTAGAGTAGATTATTCCTAGAGTAGAGAAATGGGGTGAGCGCAGGAAAGGATAGGGGAGGGGACGCGCATGCGCTGTGGAGGGTGTGGGACGTGGGGGGCCGCTCCGCAGAGTAGAGGATTCCTAGAGGAGAGAAAGGGGGTGAGCGTAGGAGAGAGGGGGGGGAGGGGACGCGCATGCGCTGTGGTGGTGTGGGGCGCGGGAAGGTGGGACGGACTAAACCCCCTCCAAACACATGCAAGCAAGATCAAGGAATGAGGTCAACCTGGGCGACAGACACCACCTGCCTAGGCATTGCTAAGCAGCCTCTCTGTGCTCTCGGCCATGACTCTGATGACTGTAGCTGTGGTTGACGGCCTTCATATTACTACAGTGTTCTGGTTCGCATAATGGGTGTTTCCCCCACTTCATGAAAGTGGCCGGACGCGGGACGGGGGGACGGGGAGGGACGGACAAAGCTTCGAGCATAAGATGCTTCGCATCTAATAACATCAAATTTCCGGCGCAACGAAAAAATATTTTAACGCAGCAAACGTCGAGTTCTGCGGGAATCATTTATATATATAACCGAATGCGGAAAATCGGTGCGTTTATGCTCTTATCCAGCCCACATCGTTATGAGGGCTGAAACGGGAGTCTTTTGCGGATCAGTTCGGCGACACTCACCAGTAAATCCAGTAACACCTCTCCAAGTAGATATGACGAATAATGCGTGAAGATGGGACAACTACAGAAATTTTGTAATCCTTAAAGCCAAGTAGCGCGAAATTATGAGAAAACCTGGCTCAGGCGGAAGGAGTTTTTTTTTCCCGACCGTGTAGTAAAAGGCGTTGCCAAAGCTCCCTCAACATTTTCATTAAGGAGCAAAAGTGGACACGTCATTCCTCCTTATTAAAGACGAATTTACGATTCCCAGACCTTCCGGAGGAAAGAATAAAAAATCGCTGTAAAGACTACCTTGTATTTCTTTTGAAGGCTATGGCGCATCATTGACGCAAGAAAAAAAAGTTAAAAAGTCATTTGGTCGAAAGAAAAAGCTGGCGGTGTCGAGCAACCAGCTTGCGATGCCAGAAGTTTGGCCCCCGACCGTTGTTAATGGCTTCAGCAAGGGTGAACCGACAACAGGGCCGCGGTGCGGAAGAAATATGGCCGCTCGCGTTCCCATTACAGCGGAAGCATGCGTAGAAGCTGTTCGAAGCGACCGGTGGCTTCCTGTGAACGACTCGCAATATATCGTGGTGTGCAGCTATGCGATAGCACCAAGGCAGAAATTTAGGCCGCTAAAATGTAAGTACCAGTGCGTTGTAGTACAAAAGACAGAATGAGTTGGTTTCAACCAGGGTTGTACAACTTATGTCGGCTGTCTAATAAGCTGGCAGAGAACAGCATGGAACACGTGCGTCTGATTTGCATGCGGAATGTCATTACCACCGTCGAAACCGTCAAGCAGCTAATTGATTTCTGAAGGACGTCTCGAATACGTCGTTATTAAGGCAATCTCTATTTCGGTATTGCGTCGTAGGCATACAGCTCTCTGGCACAAAAGAAAATTGAATATTAATAATGATAATATCTGGGGTTTTACGTCCCAAAACCACGATTTGATTATGAGAGACGCCGTAGTGGAGGGCTCCGGGAATTTTGACCATCTGGTGTTCTTTAACGTGCACTGACATCGCACAGTCCACGGGCCTCTACCATTTCGCCTCCATCGAAATGCGACCGCCGCGGCCGGGATCGAACCCGCGACCTTCGGGTCAGCAGCCGAGTACCTTAGCCACTGATCCACCGTGGCGGACAAAATTGAACAAGAAAGCAGCGAACGTGCTGCAGGCATCACTGTTTGCCTGATCAGCCCTGATACTCCCCCGCATTGCTGGAATGTTGCGCACAAGTCGCAAGTGAAGTCACCCGAGACCCCTGATGATTTGATTACTCTTGCAATTCTAATCAGCACACTATTACAGAGTAACCCGAGGCCCGTATATCATAAGTAGACGTTTGCTCTATAGCGGAAAATACTGGACTTAATATTAGGGAGAACATAGGCAGGAGCCGAAGGTAGGGGGAGTCAATTGTGGTTCAACCTCCCGGCCCCTTTTGCAGTTTGAATGCATATTCATAAGCGGACACATAACAAACACGCACACGCACATACATATAAGGTGGTAGCACCCCCCTAACAAATAGTTAATTATGAAAGCTTAATCAGCAGAAAATAAACCTCCACGTTTTCCGGTAAGCATTGGTTGGGGGGATCAAATTGCGCAGAAACAGGATCAGCAGCAACAAGAAAATAATGTGGCTTGAAAAATAGAGTTCCTCCTGAGATGTACAGCTCAATTTGAGATGTGTCCTGTGCTTTCCTGCGCGGTTCTGCGGCGCAAAAAATTGGTTACCCCCCCCCCCCCTCAAAAAAAAAGTGAACATGTAAAGAGACAGCTTGATTGCACAGACAAACCAGGTGGCTTCCAGCAATAGACCATAGACAACGTCGTCATATGTTATCTACTCCCCTGCTTAGGCCAATTCCGGAATCCTAGTAAACTGGTTTATGATACCGCAGTGCGTTAAGTAGTAAACCAAAACGCTGCAAAACCATGTGCCGCATAGAATTCTCATAACGATTTGATGTTTCTGGAAGTTAGGCTCACACACAAACAGGTCTCACCCGAGTTCCGTAAGTACATCTTGCGATGATTATGAGCGAAACTCTACGCATTGCTCTATATAAAAGATGAAATGACAAATACGATAAAATACAAAACAGCATTCACCGGAGCTCGTTGGTTCAAAGATAACACTGCTTTGAGAAGCGGAACATCAAAGGAGAGACGAAAGGAAGACAAACAAAGACGTCGCTGTACTAAAAAATGAAAGTTTATTTCTGTGCACACGACTAAATAAATAGCCAAGTGCGCACAGTGAACCAGGTGTACCTAGCAGTGATAAGGCGCCTCTGGTGCGTGTGTGGTTAATTATTTCAGCCGCGCGCAAAGAAATAAAACTTCAGTGGTTAGTACACCGACGTCCTTCTATCTCTTCCTTTCGTCCCACTTTTTAAGTTCTGCTGCTCAAACTTGTGTTAACGATAAAATCGTTATCCTATTTTACGCCCTTCTGGCAGATATGAACAGTTGCTGCGCATGTACAGTTCAATTGTAAGCACTCGAGTGTGCCGCTATGTCTTCTCTGCTCCTCTGAGTAGCGCTGCGCGTAAATAAGACATCGGGCCGTACAATGTTCTTCTATTTACCTCTGTCTGATGTCAGAGTTACGTCCGTGACAAACCAAGTACAGGCGAGAACCAGCAGCGTTTTACGAAGCGCCAAATAATGGGCTCTTTCTGCGTACCATAAATCCCTTTTTTGTTGTTGTTGGAATAGAGTATCATTGCCGGCAATGACCTGATTTCTTTATCTCTTCAGTAAGGGTGTGCGAATAGTGAAATTTGATCTCGAATCGAATTCGCATCGAATAGTGCCGAATAGTGGCTAAAAATATCGAATTAGAATCGAATATCGAATAGTAGCATTTTCGTGGAGGCGAATATGCTCAAGGCCGGTGTGCTTAGATTAAAAAGTACGTTACATAACCCCAGGGGATTGACATTTACGAAGCCCTCCACTACAGCGTCTCTCATAATGATATCGTGAATTTGGGGCGTTAAACTCCATCAATCATTATTAATATTGAATAGTATTTTTATATGAAACGTGTGCCACCAGTTAGGGCAAGGCAAAGGAAAGATAACGACGCTACTTTTTTTTTTTTTGCAGCTTTTGTGGGCGCGCAAGCATGTTGATAGAAGAGCCACTACTGCAGTCATCAGCGTCAATCCTAACATCCTATAGGCTAACAGGCGATACGGCAACTAGTTCTTTTTGTCCCCCCTATAGTCGGGCAATACGGCTAATCTGACAACAATAATGTTGTGCTTCATCGCCATGGCTGCTCTGGGCCCAAAAATCTTCGGGCGTCCGTTCACAGCAGTGTTTTATCTGCGCGCAGGAACGATGGGAGCTTGCGAACGAGTGGTGGGGCGGGGCTGTGGCGACTGCAAAGCGTGAACAAATGTTCACGAGTGAAGCCAGTCACTGAGGGTATCGCGGGCCAAAGTCGGGACGTTTTAGGGCGCTTGTGGCGTACGCGACCCAACTACGCTCACAAGTCCTTGCCTTATTTTCGGAAGCGATGTTGTGGAGGACTTGACAGTTCTCCCATGACTTTTTTTTTACGTGCGGAAATGTCATAATCCCCTTTTAAATAAACATGCACTCGCTTTTTAACGCGGATATCGGTGCAAGTGTTAACCAAAGGCCTGCTGTAACGATGTTAGCGTTTGTTTTAGCCACCCACCCTAACTACCTTTGTCGCGTTTTAGACATTCGCCCGGTCGAATTATTCGAAACTTCGAATACCAGCTATTCGAAAGTCGAATCGAATTATTCGATTAGGTATTATTCGATTCGAATTAGAAACTCGAATATTCGCACACCCCTACTCTTCAGTTGATATGAGTTGATAAGCGCGCACTAGTGAAGAGGGACCTAAGTGGCCATAGGTCGGCTAAAAGTGTGGAACTCACTCAGACTCACACCAGAAATATATTTTTCCGCTCAAGGCTTACTAAGATTAGGACTCACCAAAATTTTACCTAACCGCACTCACTCGTACTCTGACTCACCAAAATTTTCCTTAACTGTCTCCCTCCATGGGGCTCAAACTCACCAAAATATTGCTCAACCATCACCCTCAGATTCAGACTCATGGCTCGTTATGAGTATGAGTGAGTCTCAGTGGGCCGACTGATGAGTGCGTTGGCGTATAATTAGCTTTTTTTTTTGTTTACCCTAGTGTCCATGCTCTTTAACGCCGATGTCTCACACCACCCTATCGGAAAACCCAGTGGCACTGTCCCAGCGCCATACCTGATTAGTGGACCAGTGTGGCACTGGATACTGGGACACTGGCACGCTGCACGGGGCACACTGGACGCTGGCGCGCTGCACACTGGGACACGCGTTATGGGCCAAAATCGGGCTTTTAAATGGTTTTTAAAATTTTTGGTTATGCCCACACCGTAATTAAGGTTGAAACACGAGCACTGGAACAAAAAAAAATAAAAATAAAAATAAAAAAAATTAACGAGCTCGTGGATTCGAATTTCCTACCTAGACGAACTACTCACTGTGAGCCCGACACGCTACCCACTACACCACACTCGAACGACAGGCTTCAAGTGATTTTTTATTCGTGTTTTAGCTGATTCCGGTATCCAATAGTTATGTTTTTTGCTTAGAAACGTAGATTTTCGTCTCTTCGTGCTCGCGCTACCCTGACAGCAGATTGTTTGTTTGTTTGTTATGGGCTCCCTTGCATCAGAACGTCTACCTGGCACGTTTTGCAGCAAAACTTATGAGCGTAATCGCAGATGTGTTGCGGCAATCGCACTGTCTCGCTAAGCGGTTTGTCATACCTACGTAGAAAACATCGTGCATCTGAACTGCTCACTGAACACTGTACTTTTCGTCACCCGTTTGAACATATTTTCTGTCCCCTTGTTTACGTTCCGCGTACTAGATCTGCAGTAGTTCACTCTAGCCGAAACGAGCATTAGGCTTAGGGCCGCAATTCGGGAGCCACGGTCACTGTGAAGATCGTGGATATATATTCCATTACAAAGAGTGTAATAACCGCTAAAATGTAGTTTCGATCATAACTGACCCTAGCGAGGTCATATTTGCACCTTCGATTACACAAATCAGAAGCTAAAAACGCCGCGGGATTGGGTGTTGCAGCGGCTAACTGCTGCCGCGGTGACGTGCATGCGGCTTTCTGCGGTATACGAGCGGGAACGACTGACAGCTAGAGTAGGTTGATCTTGATTATCAGACTAATACTACTCCCATATTGTGTTGCGAATGATGAGATCTTTCGATGCGGTTTATAAACTACATTGACGACACTCAAGCACACTTCAAGGAAGCGCACGCGCGCTAGCGCGCTCGACAGATGATTGCTTTAGCCGACACGGACATCCGTCGCCTAACTGAAACTATGTGCAGCACACAGGACAGAACAATTTGAAAATATTCGGTAAATTTTACGCTCGACATCTCGCGATCAAATATAAAGTCTTATAGAAAGTCCATCAAGCGCGGCCAGTTTCTTCCAATGTGCCGCCGGTGTTCCCAGTGTGCGGGCAGACACTGTACAGCGTGACCAGTGCCTCCCAGCTCGCTGTAAGACACTGGGCGACGCTGCACAGTGTGTCCCAGTGCCCCCCAGCGCGCTGTAAGACACTGGGCCACGCTGTACAGTGTGCCCCAGTGTCTCCCAGCGCGCTGTAGTACACTGGGACACACTGTACAGCGTTTCCAGTGTCACCCAGTGCGCTGAAACGCACTGGGAGACACTGGAAACGCTGTTTTTTTCGATAGGGCATGGATACTCTACATGGCCGCTTTGGAGCTCCTATCTTCAAATAGGAGCTATCAATAGCTGCAATCTAGTAAGGACATTTTTATTGAAAAATGCATCCGACACGAGATATTTTTGTCAAAACCTTCCCGTGACAGCGTTTGTTATGGGGGGGGGGGGGGGGGGGGTGAGGGCGAGAAGGGCTGGTCAAAGCAGTCAAAGCCCCCCTGCCACCGTAACTGAGGCATTTTATCCATATTGAGCTAGCGCTTAAACGCTAGTGTGCTAAGGTATGTGTGAGTATTCGTGGACATAACGTAAGCCGACATAAGGCTGACTGTAATGCTGAAGTAGATAGGACTATAGGCCGGCGAAAACATGTTGAACCCACAGAGACTCATTGAAGTAATACATTTTCTACTTCGTGCTCGCTCAGAATCAGTCTCACCATAAATTTCCTCACGCGGACTCACTCGGATCCAAGTTCACCAGAACATTATTCAACCGGACCCACTCAGACTCACGACTCAATCTGAGTCGACTCATGGACGAGCTTGCCTGTCCAAGTACCGCGCCCCAGCTCGCAGAGCCAAAGTAGAGCACTGGAATATGCGGGTCCGGCCCACTTCTGCGGCGTTTCGAAGGGTGCACTGTCCGGCTACACCTTCAGCGCTAATGTTTTGTTCGGCATGCTAATACGCTGTTCAGAGCATGCACGTCATTTTAACACCACGAGCTTTCACTGTTTCATAACGTCCCTTGACTGGCAGGCTTTGTTGCATGTGCATTGGTAGGCTGTTCGTGCATATGCGTGGCATGGATAAAAAAATTGTATTTCCCATTTCCAGCAGCATCGCTTTTCTTCTGTCCCTCGAATTGCTTCACAGATGTTAAGTTGATGAAAGTGTCTCCCCAAGAACGAAGGCAGCACCTGGCAAATTTTTAAATTCGTCTAAACCTTACGGCAAAAAGCAACACCTTATAACAATTTGGTAGCCAAGTTGGTATCAGTGTACTGGACATTTGTACACTAATGCTATTGTCTGACTTCAGCGCAACGACCCCCCGCTTGTATGCGTCAAGCTTTATTTCATTCCAGGACATCGCCGGAGTCTCAAGTGTGGAGCGTAGTAGTAGTAGCAGTAGGAGCAGCAGATAATTTCATTTTTGTTATTTGATTGTCTGTGGCTAAGAGCAGATGCGCCAGCATTTCCGGATGACCAACAAAGAGTGGAAACGCCGTGCAGGAATACAACCTGAAAGAAAAAACAACGGACAAAAGCCTGCTTCAAATCAAATTCAACGGGAAACAGGCTCTATCGTGTTTTTTCTTTGTTGGTATATATATTGCTTTCAGCCTGCATATTTGATACAACGCTGAACACGCATAAGACTGTTCCGAAAAGATAACGCAATCAACGGACACTAAAATATGACTTTCCGGCAAAGAGCAATGACGGGCAGCAAAAGGATATTGCGACAGAGTGCAATTACGTTTCCCTTCGTCACTAAGCTGAACAGATATGCCATCATATTACTAAATGTGCCCTTACTTGAAACCACCAGTAGCACTTATGATGACTAACTTCGACCAGTCGAAGGAGGTGATACCACCATCTAGGAAGTGCACACGTAACTCTTTGTGTTAAGCTGGACTCGATAAACTCAAGCTGCGGTTTCAAGTCGAGATTTTCTGACTAGAAATTTGAGCCCGCGCAATCTCCATAAATCCTCTCAAGGATCGCTGCCAATTATCGATCATGCGCAGCGACCAATTCTGTCAATGGGTGAAGCTGTAATGTGTTCTCTCTTACTTCGATATCCACCTGCGTGTATTCTTGTGCACTGGCCTGCCAGATGCCGTGGATTTTAGCCCTTTCGGCCCTGGTGTCGTCAATTGACGACACCACACTGAATTTCTCCTTGCGCCTTGAAAACAAAACCAAACCTGCTAATTCTTGGGGAAGTATTTCTTCAACGATCTCCACTGCGATCGACACCAACGTCGTGGCATTTTTGCGAAGTGTTGAGCCGTAAAGAAGAAACTTGACCGAAGTCATGGGTGACGCCGAGGCTGGCAAGCTGAGGCGGTAAGGCGGCGTTTTCGGGATGAAGTCCTGAAGTTGTTTCAAGAGCTTCCACAATGCGAAATACTACGTTGGTGCAGATTTTGTGTACTCTAGAGAAAAGCAGGAATAAATTAGCCATTTTTGGAATTTCATGACCCCAGGGCCACGATGACCTAATTTGATGTCATGTCTGTAAATCCACTTACACCACTGGATCAATTTTTTTGTTTGTGGTCTTCTGAGGTCCTAACTATAAGAAAAATATGTACTAAAAATGTCTCCGACAAAGATAAAAAATCCAGGGCTGAAAGGGTTAAGGAGAGCAATGGTAAGCTAAAATATCCGCGATGAAGTAAAGGATGGTTGGAAGAATGGTGGCAGCAAACTAGGGACAAAGGACAAAAATAAATTAGCATTAATTCTAATGCTAACCTACCGTAAAGGGGCGAAAGCCTTGCTCGGAAATTAGAGGCCTTTTAGGAGCGAAGCTCCTTAGGGTGTGGGTCGTTCCCTCCTCTGTAATAGTATGTTGTAGTAGTCACTTCTAGTTAGTTTTAAGAATTGCTCACTAGATGACGTTGTGTGTATATGTCCTGGGAAATAATATCACTAGATGGCGTTAGTGGTTTTCGTATAGTTGACGATTAAAGAGGATAAATGGCGCTGTTATAATTGGGATCGTCGGGCCGATGCGGTACTCGGAGTCGAGCACCGGAGGTGGACCCCATCGTGATCAACGGTTAGGTGAACTTCACCTGAGAGGAGGTAGTCAGCTCCTAGTATCATGTCAGCGGGCAGGTCCTCGAATACGGGAACGCCGACAAGGAACATGCTTCCGGCTTCGGTTTGGAGATGCACGTCGAGCTTACCGACAGGCAATGCACAACCACCGAGGACACGCAGGGGCGCCTCGGGCCAAGGTTGGAAATTGGCTGGGGCATGGTGTCGATGTAGCGCCGGGCGTTGAGCACGGAGCATGCGGCGGTTCCGGTAATCACGGCGGCACAACCCACAGCCAAGGACGCGTGGACGGCGTCCGTTGGAGGCCGGTGGGATGATAGAGTCCACTTCACGGGAACCGCGCCGATGGGAGCGTTAACCACGTTCCCAGACGAGAGGAGCCCGTGTGGTGCCGTAGAGTGAACTGGTATCGCGGCGCCGATGAATGAAAGTTGAGCCGCCAAGGAGGCCTGGACGCCGTCCCCGGTCGGCGTTCGCAGAGCCGGAAGGTTACGGGGTGACGAGGAGGCATAGGCGCTGTCCCCGAACTGTGGTTGGTGCGGTGGCAGGTGGGCGGGTTCCATGACCGAGGAAGCGTGGACGGCTTTCCTGGCAGGGCCTGTCCGGAACGCCGAGGACGCACGAGCACAGGTGGCGTCTGCCTTAAAGCTTAGGTGATACTCGGAAGATTCATGGTTTTACCGATGGTTCCCTCCGGAGCTTCGCCCCTCTCATCATCATTCACCTCGTGGATATGCTGTGTTTCGTGAAGATATTTAATGGAGGTTGTAATATACCGGGCCGAGTTGAAAATAGAGCCTAACGGCAAACAGGTCCGCGTCCCGTTAAAAGGAGATGCTCATAGCGTCTTCCATCAATTGCATGAAGCTTGTATAAAGAAAAAGGAGAGGTGGTCAGGATGCTAGACCCCAATAGACACGACTGAGACCAATACATATGACTGTAATGAAAGCGAATATGGCAATTGGTCGCCACTACCTTTCAAGAGGAATGCTAATAAATATCATCATGATTATAATAATGATCATCAAAGCAAGGTCGATCGTCCTCAGGTGGGTACGCTAGCTCCACGATTTCCGGCAATAAGGCTACGCATGATCTGTCTCCAGGACGGACTGACCAAGCCTCGGGCGCCCAGGGCGTCGGGTAGGAGTGGAACGATCTGTCAGCGAGCCCCAGAGAAATTGCACAGCACTACAGACTGGACAGCGGGCATGACACCGCCACAAAAATTCCCAATATGATGGCCAACGGTCGCGTGTATATGCGTGGTATAGCTTCAAACAGGAAATTTTCCCTATCTGGTCATGTGAAGCTGAATTCACAAAACTTCTCTTTCAGAACACCCCGCTGGTGGTGTTCTGAATGTTTTCTTACTTGTGTCCTCGTCTTCTCGCGCAGTTTACGAAAGTTTGTAGCATAAGTCGTTATTGTGAATACGGACCGTGGAATATGTGCTACTCAGAACATTATTCAAGTAATTTTAAACAGTGCTATGCTATGGTTGCTCTATAGGCGATGCGCAAAGCGCCGACGACGCCATCTGCCGCCATGGCTCGGAAGCGTTTGTGGGTCCCGGCGAGCAGTTTTCCCGCGAGCGTGTACGCGAGTGCACGGATGGATGTGTTTTTATCGTGATTTAACGACTCTGTCGGGCTTCAGCGATGCCGAAAAATAACTGCTGCGTTGTCGGCTGCTCAAACACATACAAAAGATCGCCAGGAACGCACTTCTACAGGTTTCCGGTGCTATTTCATGAGCGAGAGCGACGGCGGCGGTTGATTGCGGCTGTCCGAAAAAGGTACGCAATCGCGCTTTGTTTACGGCAGTGTTAGAACGGTTACCGTGTTTTTATTTCTCCATTTATGTCGCTACGTCTTCAGCGAACGCTACTACGTTTACACTTGGTCGCCTCGCCTGCATTGTAGACGCTACACTGCACGTGAGGTTGTTATTACTGATAAGACGCGATGCCTAGGCTCTCTTGAAAAACGAATGACGCGAAGCGCAATGCCAGAGAATGTGGGGCAGTTGACGGCTCATTTACAAAAGCGCCGTGGAATCACACGTGTGCTGCACGAAATCGGCTGCATTCTACCCATTGATGGCACTGGAATGCGATCACCGGTGCAGAATGATCGCTGTGCGCTCACCTCAACTATATGCATATTGGCTGTAAAACATGGCACCTGTGCGCATTGAAGGCTTTTGACAGGACATTCAACCGATTCAACCTCCTTTTGAATGCCACGTAACATGACTTCATGCTAACAGGAAACCCTTGGTGTATCACGCTGATGCTCATTCGCTTTACAGAAGCTGTGTTATGAGTGGGCCATAGGCATGCGCACAGGAGGGGGGGGGGGGCTTTTCCTATTCGCCTAAGAGGGGGGGAAGGGGAACCAAAATCTACCCCATGCATTGACTTGGTGGGGCCTGGGGGGCGCTGCGATGATCTTTTGCCCCCTCCCCCCCCCCCCCCCTTTTGATGGGGAACCCTGCACACGCCTGAGTGGAGCCGATTATGAAACTCGCGTTTTTTTCTTTTCTTTATTCTTGCTCGTGGTGCTAGCTACTGGTTGCTATGTTTTCTTTAGCATGTAATTGGTGAGTATATGTTGGTGCGTAACTAATCCCGTGAAACTCACGTAACTAATCACGTGAAACGTTCTCGCAAGAATCACGTAATTAGCGTATCTACTCACGTGTCATGTTCCCGCCAAAACCGCGTATTATCACGTAGAACCTAACGCCATTTTGCAACACTCGGTAACAGCTTGCAAAAAACCTAGCAAATACATAGCCAAGCTGGTATAACAAGCTATAGGTGACCACCAGCTCCGCAGTGACTCAGTCTCGCTCCACTAGCGCAAGCTGCCGAGATATTTTTTCACAAATTTATCGCGCTGGTTTCAAAGTTTTACCAACGCTGACCCTTCGCGTGGCCGCACCCGTGAAATCCATGCACCGGTGCGACAGCGCTCCCCTAAGAATCTAATATACAGGGTGTCCCACTTATCACGCAGCATGATTTAAAAAAAGCGGGACGGCGTTGCGCGAAGCAGGCCTTGTGCATATTGTCATCGGTCGCGCGCCGGCGTACAATCTCGGAGGCCATGCATGAAGCAACAGTCGAATCCGAAAGGAAAAAATTAGCACGCAATTAGTACGTTGTTGAAAATAGCACAGATAGATGTCATTTCAACATGCCCACATTTGCCTCATTGACACCTTGATAATTAGGTGAGTATTTTCGGAGTTACGAATTTAATTAGGACTAATTAATCAATTCACATTAACGAAAAAAAATAGTAGCGGCTAGTACAGTATACTGGGAATAATATGCACAAGGCCTGCTTCGCGTAACACCGTCCCGCTTTTTTTAAATCATGCTGCGTGATAAGTGGGACACCCTGTATAAACACATGGCACGTAAACGAAGCTACTGTGTCGAAAAAAAACGTTGGTTCACGCGTTGGTTCACTATTATAAAGTGCGGCTCCTTTGCGCACAGTATCGCCGCAAAAGTAATTATTTGGGACGCGCAAAAGCGACAAATCGCACGCGCGCACTTCCGTCATGCTTGCTTGCAGTGAAAGGAGGCGTTTGCTACGCGGCCCGCTTGCGGTTCCGACGGCCGCCGCTACGCGGCTTTCAGTGGCGCCCCCATAGGCGCTGCGCATCGCGTATAGGGCACATGTCACTACACGAGACCACTAGCCATTTTTTATTGAAATAAAAAATAAACAAAGGAGCTGTCGCCATTTTTTTAGTAGGGCTACCCCTTTCCGCACGGTTCTTAGGACTAAAGGGAAAAATAAAACAATTAAAAGATTAAGAGAGAAGGATGATATATATACGTATATACTGGCCTGCAGTGCAGCCCTAAAAACCTTCCAGTTTTGTCTGGGAATAAAATTTGAATTGATTTGATTATGTTTCGAGAAAGTCCCCGCTTAGACGCAGCCCTGTATCGCGCGCGGTTAGGAGGCTGTGCTGCTCAGATCGACCCTTGAAGATCAGCTTTGGACCATTCAGTGAGCCGAAGGCGCCACCAGAGCTCAAAATGTCTGGGGCGATGGCTAGGTTGTAGGGGAGGGGGGGGATATAGCCCACTCTTATAACCTGATTGACACGTAATGAAGCTCCTTGTCTCCCTTTCTGAAGACACCACCGTAATCTAAAATCATTCGATGAATGTGCGGTCTAGCATCAGTTAAGGGGAGGTGCTTGCTGTAAAGCAATCAAGCTGTTACACTAACATTGATTTTTGACTGTTATAAACTCCAGTTTTTGGTTATCGTAACATACAGTCACCTCGAATTTGGACCAGAGCGCAAACTTCTCACCTCAGGGCAACACAGCTGTACAATGCACGGAAAATACTGCATATGCGTGACTGAAGAACTCATAATCAAAACGAAGTTTCAGTAGGCTTTTTTTTATTTAAGCAATGTTATATTTATTTATTTATCCCATACATACTGCCAATCCAAACGCAGACTTTAACAGGAAGGGCATACATACAAGAAATATATACAAAATTGTAAACTGGTTTACATTTCACAAATGAGTGTGTCGAATAAGTAGAAGACGATTGCTCGTAAAATACTTCAGCAAACACATATGGCATGTAAAAAAGAATTTATTAAGAATTGATTAATACAGGAGTTTCGAGGAACGATCATTGAAACAAAATATAATAAATGAAGCCTATACTTGGAATACACGTGTAATGAGTGTGTGAGTGAGTAGGTCATAAGAGAGGTCGTAATTAATGCTATTACACAAAGCAAAATGGTGAGGTTAAAATTATACAATCAGTTTCATGCTTGGGAAACGTAGGTAGTTTTTAAGAAGTGACAGGAAGTTATCTTCAATATTACATGTAGTTATGTATATGTAGGCAAACTATTCCATACCCTAAATGCTTGTGGAAAAAATGAAATTTTAAAACAGTCAGTTTTGAACCGTTATTCCTGCAGGGCTTCAGGGTTCATATGACGTGAGGGTAAAATTTCTGGTAAGATAGGCATTTGGTGCTATCAGTACGGAGCTTGTTGTAGAAAAAGTTGAAACAACATTTACTGGCGAGTGTGTTTGGCAAGGTTATGGAGGGTTAGTATTCCTGCTTCTTGCACTAATTTAGAGAGGAAATCAGATGAGCAGTATTTATTAAAAGTTAACCTGTCTGCTTTCCTTTGCGCGTTTTCTGTTTTATTCATTAAGTTATTTGTAGATGGAAACTACACGACGTTAGCGTACTCAAGTACTAGTCTAACAAATGTGTTATAGGCAAGTAGCTTCATTGGATGCGGTGCGGAATGGAGACGCCTTTTCAGGAAAAGTAGTATATCAGGAAAAAAAAATAGTAGAAAAAAAAATGCCCCCACCTCCCCGAAGGGAATCGTGAGGAAATGCGAATGCATTTCGCGCGTGCTTCACTCCATTTATATATACGTGCGAGCGAGCGGACGGGAGAGTGTGGCACAGGGAGGGAGAGAGAGCGAACGGCGAGAGAAGGAGCGGCGAAGCACTGCACCTACCCTCTCCTACACTCTCTCCACACACGCGGGAGCTCCGCCGAGCTTCCGCGATGCGAGCGCCCTCACACACCAGAGCGCGCTCCTCCTCTCCACTCACTCTCCGCTACTCCGCCCGCACCACCTGCTCCGGTTGCTAGGGGCGAGGATAAGCGCGCGCCCGCAGCTGTTGCTATGGGAGAGGAAGTGAGAGCGGAGAGATAACACCTGCCGGCGCGCACACCTCCTCAACCTATCCTCCTCCTCCTCCTCCTCCGCGGACAACGCCGGATGCCTGACATAGCCCGACTAAGAAATGCATTCGCATTTAAAAGGAACACTGGGCACACCTTGCGTCAGACGCCACCGCGTGGCAGGAGAGGCAGAGAGGTCACTCCGCGCGCCGCAATTAAAAAAAAAGGAGAAATATCTAAGAGCGCCGGGTACTTCATTGTCGACACTTGCAGCGCGCTGCTCAAACACAAAGACGTAACAGAGTAACAGTTGTTAGTTCACGCTTGCCGTATGTATTCTTTTCGAGTGTCCTTCTTTGTGCTTCAGCGTCATGCTGCACGTATCGAGCTGCTTTTCGTTCTTCCTGTGACATTCCAATTTCTTGATCTCGCATTCATTGTCTCGCCCTTGCGGCGAAACTGCGACTTTTTTATTTAATCTCCCTTATTTCTTTCTTTCTCATACTGTATGGCTGAGAAGCAGAGCTCTTTCCCCCCTGTCTCTCTCTCTCATTCAAAATTTAGGTATATAGGTGTTTCACAGCTGTGTGGCATATCAGGCCCTAGAAATACCACTGGCGGATCTCCGGACTTCGTGCCCGCGCAGCAAGTTGGAGCATTTTTACGGCGTTAACCCTGCAAGCCCATATCGCAGTTACGGTTACCAGCCGCTCTTCATTTAGCCTACGAATTCTGAGATTTGATTAAATCACTTGGTATACATATTGGTGTACTTAGGACAACTAAACTCCTTGAACTTTTATTTTGTCTACTTCAGTATAATAGTTACATTGAACTTTTTTTTTCAATGCCTGACTGCTCGAAATACATGTTGCTGAAGCCCTTCTTGCACTACTGTCGATATCTTGACAAGGCTTTCCGTTATTCCTGTTTCTATATTATTTTATGTGCTAACACTTCTATGACCGTCTATGTGTATTGGTTGGCGTGTTACCCAGGAAACTGCGACACCCTTCCTGTCGACAATCACACGTCAGTATTGAGCACATGTACTCCATCGTTGCACATACAGACAGGCGAGAACTGACACTAACAGCATTAGTTGTCACCTACCGTTCCCTCTCCCTCACCCACATCGGAAGTTGGTCCAATGCACAGCGCCTAACCCTCACCACAGTGCGCGTTCAATGCCTTCCCACTTAATCCACCGTAGAAATTTCCCAGGGGAAATTTCTGCGGAACCGCGGTCTCAGAAATTTATTCAGCTCAGTCATCGCATTTTCAAAGCTGCGGCCTTCGACGGCAAGGGTGCATTATGGGGATATCTCGCCTGAGTTCCACAAAATCGGAGTGCCGAAAGTTCCTGGGTGTGCACGTTAGGCTGTTGGGAACGTTAAAAAAAAAATTACACCATCTCCCGCTAAAGCGAACCATGTGTAGATGTGAAGCAGCGGGCGCTAACGCTTACATTGGCGGTGGCATTGACGCTGGTGCTCATCGCAGCGTTGCGCAGGACAGAAAACTGGGGGAGGCGCAAAGCACGCAGTGATGGAGCGGTGTTTCCTACTGGAACATGCCAATCGCTGCTAATGGGCAATGAGAGACAGAAGACTCCGACTGGACACAGAGACCCGCAGTCCGCTTTTAGTTAACGCGCACGCTGCGAATTTTTATTGTTCAACAACGCACAGGAGAAATTTCCCACCGGCACCACCTTGGAGGTCAAGATCCATTGCCATATATACGGGGTGGGCAGTGAGCGGTTGTGCAGCGCGAGCAGTCGGTTTTTTCAACCAAGAAACTCGCTAGCAGACGCTGCCTGCGTCGGCGTCGCGAGGCGAGAGAGGGGGGACGCGCATGCGCAGTGGGGAGTGTGGACGCCGCGGGCAGGGATGCCTAGAGGAGAGAGGGGGGAGCGTAGGAGAGGGAGAGAGAGGGGGGGACGCGCATGCGCAGTGGGAGTGTGGACGCCGCGGGCAGGGATGCCTAGGGGAGAGAGGGGGGGGAACGTAGGAGGGGAGAGAGGAGGGGAGGCGCATGCGCAGTGAGGGTGTGGTTGCCGCGGGGAGGGATGCCTAGAGGAGAGAGAAGGGGAGACGAGGTTTTTTATTTTTTTTATTTTTTTTGAAAGGTTTGCGCATGCGCAGTAAGGGTGGTCGCGCCGGCACACCACCACCACCACCGGATTAAGCTTCGCCATAAGATGCTTCACATCTAAAAGTGTTAGTACTAGTCTACAGCCGAGGAAACACTAACGTTTCAACTTTGTAATGCTAAAAAAATTGCGAACGCTGGTTATCAATATTTTGTCATGTTCATTTTAAAAGACAGGGTGTGCAACCACGGACACAAGAAAGAATTAGAGAAACCACAGACGCCGACTAACAGCTGCAAAGGCGCACAACGGCAGAAAAGAAAGAAGGCACGGAAACATTTCCGCGCATTCCCACACAATAAGCGAACCTATCCATCCGGCACACCTGCGGGTGTACGCGACGGATAACTGTTAAAGAATTTGATTTCTTCCTTATGCAGGTTCATCGATGGTTGACTTACGCATGCGCTACCACTGTTATCCATAAGCCAAGCTTCAATCATTAAAGCGTTTCTTCATTCCTGTGCCGGTACAAAACTATACGCATTCGTCGAGCATCGGCGTGCCCTTACACTCTCGGCAATGTAAAGAAATATTAGTAGGTGAGCCTCCGGTTAGCGATCGCTTATGTTCCAACAGTCTCTGGTTAACACGGCCGCTTGTCTGTACGTAGAAGCGGCCGCATAAAAAAACCGCCAGATTTGCGCGCCACCCGCAGCACAGTCACAGCGAAAGCTGGAAAAGCAGCTTTTCTAGAGCCTTTTTTAAACACTCTTGGGGCGACTACTACAGGTACACTAGCATGGCACCCACTACATCATAAATCATTATAATTTTTTAGAAGTAGGGAACAATACACGACGCCATTATTTGATCTTCGGAGAAGCGTGATACCCGCTACGCACCCCTAAGGCATTATGTGCACTTTGTTGAAGAATTATCGCTGAGTCTTTCGTAATGTGTTGGAAGCACTCAACGACCCACTCCTTACGCTATTCACATTGTGTGACGCCTGGTTGTTATTTTACTCTTCTGAAACGCTCTATTACACACGTTAACGTGATTTTTTCCCCGACATGGAGCCTGCGTAGGATCTGTTTGCAACGCATTTCCAAGCACCGGTGTGGCTCTGTGGTGAAAAACTTGGCTGCCAAGCAGAGAATCCCGGTCGGAATCCCATTCTTCCCTAGGATAATTTTTATATTTCCTTTTTTTTTTTTCTTATTTCGCGCAATAGTGGTTGCGGACACCGGCGGCGGCAGCGGCGGACAACTCCGGCGCCAAAAACGGCCTCTGTTTTATCTCATAACAGCTTTCTTTGTAAAAGAAACCGTATAAACCACACCTGTACGGTAATCAGTGAATTTGTTGGTGCGTTTAACGAAAAAACGTTTCAAGAAATCGGATTTGCTAAGTCCGAGCTTGGTTGCGAAAAGCGATAGAAAAAAATTCAAGGACACTTTGTACATTCCAAAGTGCGTTCGACAAAAGCTTGTGGCCACTCGACTGACTATGCCATGTCTTTTTTTTAAAAGACGATAGTTTTGCTTGTGATATTTCAACGCAAAAATTTTGGTCTGGCTGTCTGTCTATCTGTCTGTCCGTAACCCGATTCAGCAACTCGGCCAAAGTTTAACTACTTTCTGAACGCCCAGCCATCTTGAACTGGCGTTTGCATTCATATTTGTGAACATATTCGATCAAAAAGCAAATACTGCGCATTCCTGAGGCGCAACATTATTATGTAAGTGTCAGGACGTGTGTTCTTTTTATTAAAAAATACATAGGTACGCAATTCTAAAGACCCTAGTGTTTTTTAGGCTGCGCTGAAAATGTGACGCTGTGCACGCACTGCGACGCTTTGCACGAAAAAGCCCTGTGCCGATGATAAGGGGCTGCCGCTGGCGATGGCCCTTGGTCACGGTGTAATGCCCGTGGTTCAGCACCAGCTCATGTTTTTCAATAGCGTCCATGTCTCGCGCAGCGCCTCCTCTATTTTATCAATGCCAGCCAGATGCGGCCAATTCAACTTAGAGTAGGCGCTGTCTGAGGCAAGGCAAAACATAGTAGTACAGCCGGCACATGACTATCGTCTTTCGACGACAATTGCAGCGAAGCACGCAGATACGCGGCCAGTTTTTTTTACACTTTCAGTGGGATGGCACACAAACGGAATGTGTGCGTGTTTCTTTTTTAATTTTTTAGCGCGAATCGCAGCGAGACGCGAGACAAATCTGCCTCCGTTCGCATGCGTTCGTATTTTCTCGCGCTTTGCTAATCGTGGAGACGCCATGCGCGTTCCTGCGCTTAAATTGACGGACACTTTGTAAATTCTAAAATGTGTTCCGCGAACACCTGTTTCCATTGAGACGGGGTCGGTCAGAATGGAACGTGATGCCCTTCTTCCTCCTTGCATGATTGGAAACGCTGGGCACAGCGACGCTACGCAAGCAAAGCGCGAGCGCTGTAGACCGGCGTCCGTTTGCGCGCCCCGGCGGCCACCTAGCACCATGCCGGGGATCGCATGGAGGGAACGACGGACTGATGGACGGACGGACACAGACGGATGGACGGACGGACACGGACGGACGAACGGTCGATGGACGGACAGACGGACGGACACGAACGGACGGACGGACACGGATGAACGGGCGGACACGGACAGGCGTACGGATGCACGGACGGACGGACATGGACGGGCGGACGGATGGACGGACTGACACGGACGGACGGATGGACTGACGGACGGACTGAGGGACGGACGTGAGCATGAGATATTAAAGGCTTTTTACGCCTTAAAAAAACGCGTGTAAGGTATAGCTTACATTCACTGCGTATCTCACAGGCTCTAGAAAGTAGGAAGTAGACATTGTGTCAGTACTGTTTTTGCGGCTGCTAATAGGCTAGGTAAAATTTGTGTCCATGTGAAGAAAAAGAATGAGCGAGTAATAGACGAGAAGCGTACTGACATTTGTTACAAGAAGCGGACTGACACTGTGGGTTACCATTTTGCTCTTGCATATATTCTACCATGACCCTGACTAGCCTATTAATAAAAGCTCATCAAATCGTACGCGTTATAGGGTAAAGAAGAACAGATATCAGATACCGTGATAAATCTGGTTGTGCACCTCCTAGAACATCCCCGGAGAGGCATCGTTGCGGTTTCATAAAGAAACTCGACTGAACGACCCACTGTGGCTGTCACATATAGCGTATTTGCGTATAATCTGGGCATTGTCATAGCCATAACGCCTATGCGGGGGCTTCAGCGACTCTTCTTGAATTTTGTTGTTATTTCGATAGCAATTATATGGACATTCTCGGCTTCTTTTTGCCATCGCCGTCATGCTCCGTATATGTATATGTATACATATTTAAAAGCCACGAAGAAAAGTATTTTCCGACGCGCGGAATCGAGCGGGCGACCTCTCGCTCCACAGCGCGCAGCGTTAACCACTGAGCCATCAAAGCGCACGTCCTTCGACATAATAACAGCGAGCTATTTATATACACCATTTACCGCTGGTGGTACGCCGATCTCGGGGGGAATATTAGCGTGTTTTTAACATTACCAGCGAGATGGCGAAATGGCGCGAAGGTCGCGCTCGGCGCCCCACTCCTATATACGTGTACTTTGCCCTACGGTGCGTGGTCGCCCGTGCGCGCGCGCGCGCGCGTATCTCGTGGTGGGGGGGAGCATTGTACGTCTTGAACTTTCACAGGAACGATTGCTTTGTGGTTACAGAGCCCACGAAGGTCACTTCGCTCGCTTCAGGGTCCCCGATTGCAAAATGAGCGCGCTTTTCAAACACAGCTAAGTTAATATTGTGACGCTAGTTCGGTCGCGCTCATCCTGTGTATACCTGTGCGTATACGTTGCGTGCGTCCTTTGGGTTTGAGGAGCGCGTTGAGTGTTGAGCTGTGAATGTTTTTAGTTCGCGCTCGTCCCTTGTGTGTTCTTTTCGTGTGTCCTTTCTTCTTGAGCAGCGCGCTGTACGTTTCGATGTGGTTGCCGTTCTTCGCGTGACATTCCAATTTGTTGTTATCGCATTCATTGCTTCGCCCTTGCGGCGAAGCTGTGACTCTCTTACCCTCTTTAACCATCCCAAATACAGGCCAGCCGTATGGAGATCTCATCCATTTCCATTCATTTGTGAATCGGCAACCACCAAAATAGACAAATCGATGCCATTTTCGCCCACTCAAAAATTCACCTTATCGTCCCTGTCTAACAAGAGGACATGGTCGCGCCGACTCTATTCTACTATATTAAATAAGAACACGATCGGCTTACACTCCTGCATGGTTGTTTAAAGGGTCACTTCTTCCCCATTGTGTATTGAATACAATAAAATTCGGAATACAGACCACTACATCTCGTCCTCTAAGCGATTTTACTCGGGAAGGGGGAGACCAATGGACAATATGAAGAAGAGAGTGTTTTTCCCTAGGATGTTGTGAGAAGGTTGTGTTTCCGAAGGTGTGCGGGTGATTGGCAAATAAGTTGGCTGCTATTCTTTTAGGCTTTCTGTGAGAGACAAGTTCTAGTGATTATGTTGCCACTTTGGCGGAGAAAGTGCCGGCCAGTACTGCTAGGCTAACCCCGCCTCTGACATCACCACCACCATGTCATTTGCCTATCCGCGCTGTATTTTTGTTCTCTCTATTTATCTCTGTCTGCAGAAGAACATCTCATAACAACATGGTATATTTCCCGCTCATAAAGCCGCTGGCGCACTGCAATTTTGGGCACATTGCAAAGATTACAGTCAATAGACAACACGAAAACATACTGTTATGAAAGTGATTGTCGAGCTTAACGGTCGTGGGGAGTTGGAAGAAAATTGTACGAGGAGAAAATGGCGTTAAACCGAATACTTGCCAGTACATCACTTTCAAGTGTTCCCTTTTAACTCGATATGGATTGCTCGATAAAAACAGTGTCCGTAAGATACGTATATGAGTGACAATAACAAAAACTAACAGTTAGAAAAATGACTAATAAGGAGCTTGATGAACAAACCTGCACAAGCAATGTTTCAGAAATAACGAGTAGAAACCTTCATATTTAGAAGGGAATAGTATCCGGTTCCGACCACCAGTCTTGGAATCATTCGCCAGCACACCTATGCTTCTACACTGAAAATGTTAGATGGCTCCTAATACCGAATAAAATCTACTTCAAAGAAAAAGAAACAGAAGAAAACGCTGGGAAAACTGATCAACATGAACATACACGAAACTCATGCCTCCGTCGCTAATTTGTCGCAAGGTATCAACTACGCACTTTCGAAACTTCGATGTATTCGCACTGAAAATACCCTGTGAAGACATTCCGATAAAACGTCTTGGCAAGCGACTACCAACAGGACAATTTGATTTGATAGAAACGTGTTGCAGGATTTCTCGTCGGCTAAATATTCATTGATGGTTAGGAGGTATGCGTGCAGAGCACCCGCTTTTTTTATTTAGGACGCACTAAAACGTACATGAAAGTCGCTACACATCGAGATATTTTGAGAGCGCAGACATTCAAAGCTAGCGTAATATGATTTTCTAACAGCCTACGATCAAATCCGTATGGCGGAGAGTAAGAGAAAACGCTATTGCCAATGCCTCCAGGTTGGCCGTGCTGTGCTAGGTGACCTTAAGCTCAGGTCTGACGGCCACATCCTAGGCCCGACGTAGTGCATGGAGTTGAGCCTCCGCGTCTGGGCTGCGGAGGACTGGCTCTTTCGGGAGCAGGCATTTGATCAAGTCTAGAGGAGACGCGTCCCCCCGAACATTGAGAAATCATGGGGCCAGATGTAGCTTGGTCCCCACACAGCCCGCGCGTGGGCGAGACTGCCAACACGCCGAAATGTAACCCTTTTGAGGGGAGATTAGACTGCATGCATTATTGTTGGGTTACTATTGCAGCGCTTGAGAATGCGGGAGTATGGAGTTGCTCTCCTACTATTCCCTGGAGCCCAATTCATGAAACTTCTCTCCCGTAAACCCATTTAGCGATTGGCCAGCCATTTTCGCAAATGTGATGTCTCGCATCCTGATTCACTGAAATATCCTCATAAAAATTTTAGCGTGTGGCTCTTTTTTTTAATACGTGTCCTGCTATTTGGAGAGCTCCACTGAGGCGTATGGGCATTAACCCAACCTCAAGGCATCGTGTTTGACAAGACAGTATTTTCGTATGTGTGACAGTTGGTCTCTCGGCTTTTATTTTCGCAGAGTAGTTCACATCCAATTACGAAAATCTACCTTGAAAGTCGGCCAGGGCCCGTATTCCCAAAATGTCTTATGGTAGAATTGTTCATAAGACAAAATTTCAGCCAGTTCTGAAGCAGGAAATATGATTAGCGAAGAGGCCAATAGCAAAGGACAGTTACGAAATGAAAGTTTTGTGTATTCGGCTTCAACTTCGTGCATTGCGAGATTTTGTGGTGTCTGCAAGTCTTCCTACTAGAACTTGCTTATGGGTGCTACGAGTAGCGTTTATTTTTGAGTTCTTCCTTAACAATACTATGAGTCAGCTAATGCAAATAAAAGAATGTGTAGTGTAACTGTGCGATGCATTGCGTCAGTGCAGCACATGCAGTACCATAGTGGATGCATTATGTGGGTCGCACACACGCTACTGTTGAAAAGCGTAAACCATTTGCCGAAAAAAAATATTTGTTCATGCTGCTAAGAACAGCGTCCACGGCAACGATATGTAAAGATTTGCGATATTGAAAAGCCTCAAACCTGGTATCAACCTGAAGCAGACGACGCACCGAAAAAGTAAACAATGGTTAAAATCAATGGTAATATTATGGACTCCGTCTATAGCCATACCGATAACACAGCTAACCAGTTAACACAGCAGCACCAATGAATCGTATCCACTAATTAAGAGTCCTCTACAGACTTTTATCACAGTGACGCTTTTCGAAGTACAAATTTCTAATTGAAATATGACGTGAAACTTGCATTGTCACAAGAAGGCGTCTCTTCTAAATCGAGAAATTGCTTCTCATAAAAATTTTCTGTAGGAACGCACAGCATAAACTTAAAGTTTTCTTGCGATCGACGGTCTGAAATGCACGGAATTGTTCGGCCCCTGCGGTATGGAAGGGTGCCAGCAACCTCAGACAATGTAACACAAGCGGCCCTGGCATACGCAAATAATGTACTGTTCAAAGACAGTTACAGACGGGTACAGAATGGTTCCGTCCGTTACGCTTTCGAGTGACAAATTCCTATTCGTCTCGCTTGCTTCACCGCAACGTTAATCGTTCATTTACGGTCCAAGAATCTTTCGTGGCCACCCTTTGTCGAATCCAGCCCCTTTTAAATGTACGCATTCCGAGTACACAACAAGCTTGATCAAATTACTCGACTACGACCTAGAACTAATGTCCTTTTGGAGCACCGCGACGACAGTTTATTGACTTCCCGCGCGTGGATGACATTTTGGGCGCTTGCTACTGCAAAGTGCGGTTTCGTTAAATGAATTCGCATATTCTCGCGCTGCATTCTATGGGAAGGAAGCGGATGTGGCAGAGGGGAACATGAGCTAGAGGCAGGGGGTGTCTTACAGCTACGAGGGTCCAAATTCACCGTTTATTTCTACCTCCTCCCTCCGCCTTCTACCGAGCCATTCACCCCCTATCCCAAGGCCCCCCAGCTCGCCCTGTACTGTACTATCAATATCCCCCGTTTCGCACCATTTGCGCCAGCGGTTCACGGGGACCAAAATCAGCGCGATGGCTCGTGCCGATCGACTATACGGAGGCATTGATTTGAGCTCCCTTCCCTCTCTCAGCTTCCTGTTTTCGGTGCTTTACTTCCTGGATCATGGAACAGCGAACAACCTCCCTCATCTTACACACTCCGCGGCGCTGACGCTTCAAGTCGTCCATCATCCGGGCTCTGTGGGCCCCCAACAGCACTTAACCACCATTTCTTTCCTTCGCTTCCGACCAGCGCCCGCACATTTCAATCTTAACGGCCGTCGCGGTGAAATGATCTGTTTTGCGCTTTCTGCGTTGCGGGATACCAAGCATTTTTCCTTCAAGAAGTATCCTTACCGCACTCCCTCCACGCAGTCTTTACACACTTGTTTATTTCTCCTTGTAACGCTGGCTGTGGCATACAAAGGCTGTCTCATCCTCGCAAATCTTCCTCGTCTTTAGAATCGGTTTCTTTTATCTTCGGGATTCGCGCAGCTTTATCGGAATTCCCAGGCATTGCGGCGGGCCGTCCCAGTCGTAGAGACCGTCGTTTGATGGAACTGCCTGATAGCACAGATTTGTGGCGTAAAAAGCCGATTCGCTGAAACTGGAGATTCAGTTTCTCGCAACTGCAATCCTTAAATCCAAAACAATACCTCTGGGTCCATCCTCTTGACCGATACAGCGGTGCAGCCAGGGCTAACTGGGAAAAGTTGTGATACAGTCTGTATAAATATTCTGCGGTTGCTTCTTCTGTGATCCATCAGTAGTAGAGACAACATTGAAATCAGAGATGGAAGCACTGATGCAAAAAAAAAGTCATAATGAAAGCTTTACTTATAATATGTGCAGTCCTCACCGATTGAAACGAAACATCAAAGCTTTCAGCAGGACGACTGGTATGCGCAACCGGTAGAGATCACCGTGTCATGTCGCTGCCAATCTAACCGCTAAATATAAGGTTGGCTAATGATATAACCCCCATTTGTTCCCTGACCCACTCTGCTCTCTTCCTGTCTCTTAAGGTTACACCTATCATTTTCCTTTCCATCGCTCGCTGCGTCGTCCTCAGTTTAAGTTGAACCCTCTTTGTAAGTCTTCAGGTTTCTGCTCCGTAGGTAAGTACCGGTAAGATGCAGCTGTTATATACCTTCCTCTTGAGGGATAGTGGTAGACTACCATTCATGATTTGATAATGCTTGCCGAATGAGCCCCATCCCATCCTTATTCTTCTAGTTATTTTCACTCTCATGGTTCGGCTCCGCGGTTACTACCTGTCCTAAGTAGACGTACTCCTTTACAACTTCCAGTGTCTCGCCACCTATCGCAAAGCGCTGTTCTCTACCAAGATTGTTTCACATTACTTTAGTTTTATGCATATTATTTTCAGACCTACTCTTCTACTTTCCGTACCCAGTTCAGTAATCATAGGCTGTAATTCGTCTCCCGCGTTACTCATCAATGCAATGTCATCAGCGAATCGCAGGTTACTGAAATACTCTCCATTAACTCTTATCGCTAACTCTTCCCAATTTAGGGCCCTGAAAACTTCCTGTAAACACGCGGTGAATAGCATTGGAGAGATCGTGTCCCCTTGCCGTACGCCCTTCTTTATTGGGATTCTGTCGCTTTCTATATGGAGGACTATAGTGGATGTGGATCCGACGTAGATTTCTTCCATTATGTTTATATGGGCTTCGTCGATGCCCTGATTCCGCAGTGCCTGCATGACTGCTGATGTCTCCACCTTCTTAGTTGCCCAAAAATTCGTCCTGGTCCGGGGTTCGAACCCAGGACCAACGCCTATCCGGGGCGGTCACTTTTCTTTCTGAGAAATCCGTACGGAATTTCCTTGTGGCTTCGTGCTACAATTGGGATGGTTGTCTATTTTCCCTTTATTAACCCTTCCGCCACCTTGCGGGATTCCGCAGAACTCATTTGCATTACTTCTGTCCATTTGCTTCGAGTTGTCGATGGATTCGCCCTCGCGCTGCCAATTGCTAGCTTCCTGGTTAGCTCAATCGGTAGAGCGACCGCCCCGGATAGGCGTTGGTCCCGGGTTCGAACCCCGGACCAGGACGAATTTTTCGGCAACTAAGAAGCTTTTCTTTCGGAGAAATCCGTACGGATTTCCTTGTGGCTTCGTGCTACAACTGGGTGGTTGTCTATTTTCTCTTTATTATTGGTATATGTACTTAAAAAAAATATGTCATGTTTGACCAACGCAAGTCGATATTTATCTTTTTCGATTTCCTCGGCAACTGGCGCTCCTAACCCGAATTCAGCGGTTGGTGATTCAAGTAGGAAAGCATAGCAAGACGGCACCATGCGTACAAGCAAACGTGTAAGCGGCCCTCTTGTAAATAGATGTCATGGTTCATCAGCATCAAGTAAAATGTTCAAATAAGCCTGAATGCCGCAAACAATTGCTTTTCTTTATGCCACACACCATGCTAAAAAGACCACAATCAGTGAGATCTTGTTTTCAACCATGTCAGCAATATGGTTCGCCCATCTGCATGGTGTGCCATATTTGGCATAAACTTGTATCATCAATAATGCTGTCACAATAAATTTGACAATCTCTGCGTATGTTCTTCTTCGTCCACTTTTTATAAAAGCTCAGGAAATATTTTGTTTCCAAATGACTTTCTCATAATTCATGCTTAACCGTCATCATAACCCAATGCTGAACACCCGCTACGTGGCAGGGGTGGCAGGTCGATAGTCGACTTGATGATGTCCTAGATCACGCACATTTTGTAAGTAGTACAAGAGCATTCCTTCTGACTATCGCAATGCGCAGAAGTGATTCTGGCATTTCTTCCATCAATAGGAGTTCGATAGCCAGGAAAGGGCAAAGAAACATTGTAAATCTATTGGAAAGCTGTTGCAACATACGAAAGGAAAAATTGTTCGCGGTACAGATACAAGGTACTAGAACCGTAATTAAATACAATGAAATAGTTTTCATTTGTATATCAATGGGAAGCATTAATCAGTTATTCCAAATAACTCAGCTGCAATGGTACGGTTACAGGCTCTTTCTTGCAAAGCTTTCTCCCACGAGCCCGATTTCTTTATTTTGCATTTTATTTACTAGCACACTGGAATTTTTTTAATGAAATCTTGAAGTGCCACATCAGATAGAACATGCTGCCTGTTACACAAAAAAGCACGTGACCTTAATAAAAATAAGATAGTAAAAATCAAGGCTCAAGCCATAATCTAACCCTAGCATCCAGCACGGCAGTCAAGCATTCTACGACACAGCCCCGCCATTGCTACAATCCGTATAGGAAAAAGGTCCATTACAATGGTCCTGCCGGGCAAAGGTCGCTGTTCACAGATGTAATGTTGCGTGACAGAAGCGTAGAATCGCACTAGTAGTCACACCTTGTGTACTGCACAACGAACGGGTGGTTGAAAGCTAGCAACCCATTACAAAGGACTCAGCTATAATTTATCGGTATCATCAGCTAAATTATCAGCGGAACTCATTTGCAATAGTTGTGTCCATGTGCTGCGAGTTGTCGATGAATTCGCCCTCGCGCTGCCAATTGCTAGCTTCCTGGTTAGCTCAATTGGTGGAGCGACCGCCCCGGAAAGGCGTTGGTCCTGGGTTCAAACCCCGGACCAGGACGAATTTTTCGGCAACTAAGAAGCTTTTCTCTTTGAGAAATCCGTATATTTCCTTGTGGCTTCGTGCTACAAACGCGTGGCTGTCTATATTCCCTTTCTACCGTACAGAAGAAGTGAAGTATGACGACCACACACGCTGGGGACTTACAGCAGTCTATTGAAAAACATCTACTCGAAAAGGAAACCCAAAATACGCATGCACCCTACATGATATCTTAGGTGGGAAAGGAGAAGGAGAACGGTGAGCATGTGACAATCGCCGAAGCACAACCAAAAAGCTCATGTGCTTTAACAACCTTGCAGATAAAAAAAGCAGCGTGTGGCACCTTCTAATTACGTTTGTCTAAAAACGTCACCTCTTTTCGTGATAGCGAAATGGAAGGTGCGCTTACACAACGAGCTTGTCCGTGTTTTTGCATTTGATATGCTTCAATGATTTCTCTCTTACATTTCGTGGACCCCTTACCAATAATTTCAGTATCGTTAAAAATTGCTTAACACCCACACTTGGTCGACATACTTCTCTTCTCATGTACGTGTTTTTCGAAGGCTGGGTTCCTCGTTTTCAAGCTATGTACCAACAGGCCCAACACCAGACTCTTCTTCGAGCAGTGGTTACGCGAGTTCAAATCCAGACGCTTCATGGAGAGTTTCTAGTCACCAAGATTTTCTGTGTCTTTATATCATTCTCTTTCTCTCTCTGTACTTGTTCTCTCCTCTCACCCATCAGGGTTATTAAAGGCCACGTCAGAGAAATCAGCGCACGTGTTTCGGGAACGAAGCACAAGATGAAGAGGACTGAAAGTAAGAAGAGGACGAAGACAGCTTCTTATACGAGCGCGTAACGTAGACAGGGACTAAGAAAGACAAGTACAAGCGCGTCCCCGTCTTAGTTCCTGTCTCTGTTACGCACTCGTATATCAAGTAATCATGAATCACCAACTCACCCAATCAGCCATTTTGACGAAGAAAGCGCCTGCCGATTCATGATGATGGCAGTTTCTGTTCGCACTACCCGGCGCAACGAAAAGCTTTTAGAGTTCTGTGCTTAATATCTATATGTCCCAAACTATGCTGCACTCGCTCCAACAGCGCACGCACGGTTAGGAGTCCGTGCAATGCTGACTGTGAAGATTGTAGCATTCCCTGGCGTTTTTATTTATTTTATTTGTTTAAATATACTGCAGCCCTAGTGCAGGGCTATAGCAGGAGTGGATAAGTTATACAGAACTAATACAACAGAGTAAAAAACAACAAAACTGAAGTACATTACAGAAATACCTAATAAAACATCACTTTAGATATCACAAAACAACATAAAATAACATGCAACATAACGCATCACATCCATGCGTCAGCATTCGCGTGTGAACGCGAATGCTGACGCGTGCATGTTATGCTGAGTTTGCATTTCTGCTCACATCCGTATTGATAGAAGCTCGTGCACACAACGACCGTAGCCTTTTAACCATCCAGTTCCCACTGGTTCACTGCAGTCAAGCAAATCACTATATATGCAGATGACCTCCAGTCTAGTTCTTGCTGTTCCATACTTTCCCCCTCAGTGTGAGCTAACTAGGATATCGCGTTCCACAAGCTTCGTCGAGGTGGTGATACGATTGCTTATGTATGTGTGCGAGTTTCTCACCCTCTATTTCTTTTCTTTTCTTTTTTTTTGCTCAAAAAGCTGGAAGTCCTCAAACGGCATGGCGATATGACGGCATCTTTGCGGTGATGTGGCTCACTGGCACCACAGTGTTTACCAGAAAGATCTGGAGTACCCCGTGCTCTACTACGGGGGGAGCGGTAAGCCTTTCCGAAAAAGCACAGAAAAGCAAAATGGCTTCAAAAAAATCTGGAGGCGACCCTGATTCTTGACTTAGGCAGTGGAATGCACCTCGGCATTCTTGTGCCCTGGTGTATTCCTTGGGTTAACCTTGTGTTTCGTCGCACTGTCGAAGAAAATCTCAGAAGCCATGTAGAAAGAAGTGCGTGGTTCATATCTGCTCCCCCCAGGGGCCGCACCAATCTTTCAATGAACTCAATAAATCAATATTCATTAATTCTCCTAGAAGTTACTTGGCCTTTGTCTGAAGCAAGTTATGCTGCGATGTCATAAATATCCAATATGGCTCTTAGCCTGAACGTGAACGATCGATTCCTGTTTTTTACGAGTTTTTCTGGATATTATGAAAGCCGGAAGTAAGTATCGACCGGATGTGCTTGCATGAAAAACAAGAGGATCACTCGGCGCTCGTGCCACTAAAATGGTGCTGCCTGTCACGTTGTCCCGAAACAGACGGGCAAGAGCGGGAGCGCTGCATTTACAGTTGTGTTCGATATGGCGATATTGTAGCCGTACGTCATCACTAAAGGACGCGCCCGATCTGAAGGAAAGAAGAACGAACCTTGTAGCTTCCGCGAACTTCTTAAAGGGGCCCTGCAGCACTGACGAGCAGTCGCGGTGACGTTCGTCAGAGTTGCGGTCAAGTAGCCGCAGGTTATTTCTATTATATTTACCTCTTGCCTCGTAACAGTTTCGAGTGCGTTGTTAAGTGTAGCTGCACTTTCTCTCATGTCTGTTTCTTCTTCGGGCCAGGGGCTTCCCTTTGGTCGGCGTCTACTTCGTCTCAGGATCTACCCTCGGAATTGTTCCTGCGCATTGGAACCCGTAGCGTCCCTGTCGCTTTGGTTCCGAGCAATGGTTGATTCATTCGTACGAAGAACCCCAAGGGAATTCAAACCGAACTTCGTGCGATAACTCCTCATTCCCTAATAATCGCGGAGGTTCTTCATTTTGGAAGCGGGGGGGATCCTCGGCCGCTCACTAGACCAGGCTTGTAGTCAAGATCTACCGAAGTCAACATCTACTTTTGCCTCACAACGGGTGAGCTGTTTAATTCCACTTCATTTAGCTTGCTGCAAACATTTAGTCCGCGGAGTAGACATAAGTCTAAGTGCCGCAGAAGTCTTGGACATTTTTCCCCTGCAGGAGTGATTTCTGTGTACCGCTGTACCAGACAAGTGAATAATCAGAAAGTCCCTAGTGAAACTATGATTGCAACATTTGCTGGGACGACTCGCCTTTCGGACATCAAGGCATGGCCGCTTATATGTAGGGTCGAAGCTGTAGCTCCTAGTCCGTTATAATGCATTAAATGCTGGCGTTATGGACACAGTGCCAATAGTCGTTCGGATACTCGATGTCGCATATGCGGGGCATGCGAGACCGACCATAGTACTGCGGAGTGCCAGTCAGACAATGAGGCATGTTGTCTATGTAAAGCAAACCACTCTGCTGACGATCCTAACTGTTCTGTCAGCGCTACTACATCTACGGATTCACAGTCGGCATTACAGCGACTACATCGAGGCCTACCTCAATAACGTTCACAAGGCAATCTCTGGCGCTCATTACACGCCTGATCGACAAGAGCTCCAATGTAAAGTTTCAGTGGATCCCATCCCACGTTGGAATTCAAGGCAATGAAAAAAGCTTGCACATGAAGCGCGAACCTGTGTTCCAAAAAATATATTAGCTCCTAAAACTTACCAGAACAACAAGGACGTAATACGCAATTACTTCAGGGCGATCCACAAGTTTCCACATCAGTCATGCGTAATACACGGACTTTCTAGAGAACAAGCGACACTTCATTACCGGATAAGAACTGTCGACGAATAAACGCCGGCTTAGTCATTCAAGAGTGGGCGAGGCGCTTCCCCGTTTTGTGCCGTTTGTGGTCACGTCGGCAACATCGAATATTTTATTTGGCTGTGCCCGCAATCTGATAGGGAAAGAGCAGCGCTGGTACGCAGCTCGCAAAAAGGTTGTCACAGGCACGGGACATTTGAAGATCTCATTTTTCCTGAAGGGCCCACGGCAACGAGGAGGAGCGTGCAACTGATTCGCATGGCTTTCCTGCAGGACAATGGGCTGTGTGACATTTGGTGACGGACCCCTATAATTCAGGAGATGCTCAGGCGGAACAATTGCCGGCAATTTAGGTCAGGCTAATTCCACCTGTTGCAACACCACAACCACCAGCACCTAACTGCCCTGCAAGATCGAATAAACTTCAGGTGATCGAAATCATTCAAAGGAGATGATGCTCTCGTAGAAAAGCTCTGGCAGAAGTTCAAAGCAGGACTCAGGGATATGCCGGTGTAACGGCTGCTCAGCCTCTCGGTACGGAAGCATCATTTTCCCGGTCCATCACAGCTGTGGCGGTAGAAAAAGTACTAGAAAAACTTCCAATAAATGTGTCCGATTCACTGAATGCAGTTATGTCTTCCCAGTTATCTGTTTTTTTTCTGAGTCAATAAAAAAGCTCTTCCAAAGCCCTATCACTTCAATCGATAAGCCTGCTGAGCATCAGACAAGTGCCTCCATCAACAATGGAGCAGAGCTTTCCCATTCTCAAACGACTGAGCAAAGATTATACGTATGTCTGATTCAGATTCAACGGGCAATCGGGACGTAGATATGGATGCTCGCATTCTCAAACGCACCACATCACCTACTAGCAAATTTTAAAATTAATCTAATCCAAAAAACTAAAAAAAGTGTCTGGAAGAATCTGGGACTAAGATTGACCTCTTGAAAGAGAGTATTTTAGATCAAGCAGTTTCCGCTGCTTGCCTATTATCATCATAGGGTGCCTTAGGGTTATTCAGTGGAACATCCGCTCAGTCCTCTCTGCAGCTACACATTCAATATACCTCATTACTGAGCAATCTCCTAGCGTTCTACTGATACAAGAAACTTCGTTGTCAGCTCATCAAAACCTTTATTTAAAAATTATTAGTGTTTTCTACTGGACAGAAATTCACATGATGAAGGATTCAAACTTTTCATTTCATCAAAATTTTGCCATAGCGAGAAAATAGCTTATAAAGCAATATCGCCTGATTATGAAGTTTCGGTATTGGAATTAAACTTTCCTGGCTGCGTGCCACTATGAATACTTAATAAATATATTCCAGCTGGGATACGAGATGAAAGCGCTCTTGATGTGACTTCTACGAAAAGAATATACTGTTTGTGGGAGACTTTTATTCTCATTATGTGTCATGGGATTTCTGCGCAAACTCATCGGGATCACGGTTATGGGACTGGACCAACACGAACAAGTTTATCTGTGTAACTTCCAAAGTTGCCACAATTGTTCGATGCCACTCGAGGTCTGTCTTAGATTTAACATTTGCTAGCTCAAACATTTCATCTCGTCTTGGACTGTGCTGGATGCCGCTACAAGCAGTGATCACCGTCCACTTCAATTTGAAGTTAACATTCCATTAGTGACGTAAGCTTACCTGGCGCAGAATTTTGTAGACTACTCTAAATATAAAAAAATCACGCCATATCCACGAAGTGAATGATGATGAGTGGGCGAAGCTCGATCGTTTTCATCCATGGCAGAAAGAGAATGTGTGGTCTGGAACGCGCTTATACTTCATGGTCATCAGCGTCATCGTCATCGTTATCACGTGTAGTGGGTACATTCCACTATACTGCGTCATCGTCATCTTTATCACGTGTAGTGGGTACATTCCACTATACTGGAACGCGCTTATACTTCATCGTTATCACGTGTAGTGGGTACATTCCACTATACTGCGTCATCGTCATCTTTATCACGTGTTGTGGGTACATTCCACTACACGTGGCTACCTACCTACCTACCTACCTGCTACTACTACTACTACTACTACTACTACTACTACTACTACTACTACTACTACTACTACTACTACTACTACTACTACTACAACTACAGAGGAGCGACAGACCAACACCCTAAGGAGTAGAGTAGAGTAGATCCTTGAATCTGTGGCGCACACCCACGCTGGGAGATTGGCCAAGAACCGGATAGTTTTGTAAAATTATTTGATAAAAGGAGCTTCGCCCCTAAAAGAATTTACAGCCATCGTTGTCTTCCTTGACCAGTATGGAAAGAAATGGTAAGGCTATGAGTCATTGCTCAGGTTTAAAACATACCATCACAAAATCACAGTTCAATGTGTCTTAACCAAAAGGACATTCTATGTGTGCCTGGTGGAATTTGGGTTGCGCAAGGAATTATGGTCACCGAAAAGCTCCATGGAAAAAATTCTTATAAACCAAAGTCCCACTAATTGGTGGAAGCTATGTTTAGAAGAACAGTATCATTAGCGAAAGATCATTATGAAGAAAAACGTTATGACTTTCTCTCAAAGAGGGGTAATAAAGAAGCTCTATTTTGACTTCTCCGTAATCGTAAGGCTATTGCAGCGTCCGTAAACACTGAATCCGTTATACTTTCCCCAAAGGAATTGAAAGATAAATTAGTTCAAATTGCATCAGGCTTCGAAAAGAGATTCACATCATAGCTTCAACTAAATGTGGTAAAAGCTTAATATATGAACGATTTTATTGAAGTGAATGTGGAAGAACTTGCGCACGTCGTTCGTCTTCTCCCTAACACTGCTCCAGGTCCAGACGGCATTACGTCAGGAATGTTGAAGGTATTATTCGACATCTCTCCAGAAGATCTTCTTAACGTCGTCAACTACTCATTTAGAAATAGTAGGGTTCCTCCTGACTGGAGACTAGCGAAAGTTGTTCCCCTTCTTAAAAAGCAGGGAGAGAGAATACAGATAGAGAACATTAGACCAGTTGCTATAACGTCACATGTAATAAATCAATAGAAAGAATACTATACATAAGAATTGTGAAGTTTATAACAGATAATGCAATACTGAGCTCGTACCAGATTGTATTTAGACCCGGTTGCTCGATATGGTATGCGCATGTGGATTTATAGGTTAGTATTAACCTTCCTCGGTACAGACGGCAATATGCGGCTTTAGTAACCCTTGATTTAGCCAAGACATATGATAGTGTTGAACATCTTATCATCATCATTGCCCTAAAAGACTTAAATTTTCCGCAGGATATTACAAATTGAAGGTAGGTAATTTTAAAAGATAGAAAGTTTGATTGCTCCCAACGAGGTGTTTCTGCGTCTAAGTATAACCAAACGAGAGGTCTTCCCCAGGGCTCTGTTCTCTCGCCAGTCTTATTTAACATTTTGTTAAGTTGAACGCCACTGCGTGATAAGGTACCAATATGTGTATATGCGGATGACATTGCATTTTAACACGAAAGTGTTTTATGCCGGGGTCCACCAAGATTTTAGTGACGTATTTCCGTCACGGAAATGACCTCGAAAAAATACACATGATCAGAACAAAAAGAAAAAAAGTTCCGTCACCGGGAGTCGAACTGCGCCACGGTCACAAACTCCGTAGTCATTATAAACGCGCCTTTTAAATCTACCACTGTCCTCTCACAGTGATCTTGCTAAAGTGAAGTAATACATCATAACTGTGAAATCCACGATTATTTTCTTCAGGGCGTAGTTTCTATGCGTCCGTCCCATTCGGCGCGCTTGGAATAGGAAAAGTGCAATTTGGTCGACGTGTTAAGACACTGCCAGGCGGCGACCTTACCCAAGGCGTCAGCGTCGTTTACAGCATCCATCCATACCAAAGGTACCTCTGCGACGCGCCAGTGCTTAGCGTGGTTATGGTGCGTGGCCGTAACTTCGCGTTCCCAACTTACACTCGCCCCGCGAAAAATCGCAGCCGGCCAAGGGGGAAGACACATGCCGCGAGTAGGCGACCTTAGCCCAAATTCGGCGTCGAATCAGTGACGCTCTTCTGGCTGTCTCACCGCTTTCTCTGACCACAAGCATATATGACCACAAGCGTTTATTTATTCATTGAGCATGGACGTAAGTTGTCGGGATACAGATGTACCACCAAGCGTCGACGTGGATGCATCCACGTTAAACGGGGATATAACTGTCAAATAGCAATAAACATTGTGCAAGCTCTTTTATATCAATGTACAGCAAACATTCAACTACTTCTGTAAGGACACGTTTCACTTTCGTGTTATACCGATTCCTCTGACGGAGGGATCAACCATTTTTTTTTTTTTTTTTTTTTTTTTTTTTTTTTTTTTTTTTTTTTTGTATCTGACTGTGATACACATTTGCTCGATAGAACTTCAGGGTCATATTTAGCACCATTAGAATCCTGGTTTGATGATTTTCGAATGAAACTAAACGTTACCAATAGTTCCATATTGGTTTTTTTCTTTGGATGTGCCAGTTAGTAATTCTCTTCCATATCATCAAGAAAGAATTCCCTATGTTGACTGTATTAAATATCTGGGTGTACTATATAATGAAAAACTGAGCTGCCCTAATGACATTCAACATATTAAAGTTAAGGCTACACGCACTGCTGGGATGATAAATAGACTTGGCCGGCTGCTTTTCGGGCCACGCATAGATACGCTGATCGTAATTTACCACATATGTATTCGCCCAATTCTTGAATTTGGTTGTGCTGGGCCAGTATACAAGATTAACCCCGGGATTCTTTTAGAGCGAGAAGCTCTTCGCAGTTGTCTAGGTGTGCCAAAATTTACGGCTAGCAACGTTTTGTATCAACTTATGAGAAGCTGGGATACCTACTCTTGCTTCTAGATTCGGTACTTTAACAGTAAAAGCTTTTTTAAAATTTTATGAATCCACGCTAAGACGGCAGCAGTTCGCATTTTTTGCCGAATCCTGTGTTTTTTTTCTTTCAGTGAGCATTGGTCCCATGTATGTAAACCTCAAGTGTTGTTTGTTCAAACTCTGCCACATGCTTTAAATGTTAATGTTAACCCCGCACCTCCACCACGTATGACGTCTTGGTTGAACACGACGTTTATTAGACGCGAGGTCTTGGAAGCCAACGGGCAGAGCGCGCACACACTCGATGATGATGAGAATGACACGGTGACGATGAGGACAGAGTGACAAACGGATGATGATGATTATGATAATGCACAGGTGAGGAAGAAGTACATAACAAATGCCCACAATATATAGACCATTTCATCAGATAAACCAAAGGGCAATGTGCAATGTGTGAGGACATCTTTCCAGCGAATGCCAAACATTTTCTTTCTGATTGGCGTATTAAAACAGGACGTCTTGCGATTAAGACTTAATACTGTAATTGCAACGGATGCGTCAATGAATGATAAGAAAGCAGCTGTAGGTATTTTTTCTCATTCATTTTCCTGGTCATATTCATAACGCCTCCCACATTACACCCCCTATATTTGAAGCGGAGTTAACGGCCATTATTCTAGTTATTCGAAAACTTCCAGCAACTCATTCGACAGCTGTTATAGTGAATGAGTCGTTATCTATGTGTTCATATTAGAGCTGTGCACGGGCTCCGGGTAGCCCGAAAGCCCGAGCCCGGCCCGGCCCGCGGGCCGGGCTCGGGTATGCGGACGTCTTCCCAACTCGGGCCCGGGCCGGGCTCGGGCTACTCATCTCGGGCATCGGGTGGGCCGGGCCAGGTGCAAAGCCCGCATCAAACCAAAAAGATATAGAAGTTGTGCCGGAATTGTTTTCTAGCACTTAGCGATCAGCACAGAGATCACCTTTGTGACCATTTATCCATTCAATCATCCTCCTGTCCAGCATCATAGATAATAAACTGCTGGAAGAACAAGGGGTCTAATTATTCCAAGCTTGTTATGCTTGCGAAAAATATATTTGCGATTCCGGCTACCAGTGCGAGCAGCGAACGGAACTTCAGTTCGACAGGATATGTGATGCACCGCACTTCACTGAAGTCCGAATCACTGCGCAGCTTGTTATTTTTACCGAACTTGTAATCTGTGCATACACACTAACATATATTGTTTGCATATGTTTAACTTTGATATGTTGAATAAAATGGAACATGATCAAAAAGTGATATCTTGTCTCCGCAGAAACTTTCATAGTGTCGGGCCGGACCGGGCCCGGGTTTGTGTTTTTGTACGTCGGGCCGGGCCGGACGGGCTCGAAGCCCTTTGGGGTCGGGCTCGGGCGGGCCTGCGACGCAGTCAATGGGCCCGGGCCGGGCTCGGGCTTGAAAATTAGGCCCGTGCACAGCTCTAGTTCATATCCCTCTCTTCGTCGTCGGAATGAGCTGTACTGAATACATTCGAATCATTAGTCTCTGTAAATATTCGCCTAGTGCAATTGATATGGGTGCCAGGTCATCATGACATATTTCTAAATTAGATAGCTGACTAACTTGAGCGAGTATCCCTAGATGGTTCAATCATATCAGTTATGTCTCTTATGTTACAGCGGCGTTGTTCAATCAGTCAGTCAAGAACTTTAATGAGAGGTCCTGAGGAGCTTAAGCTGCCGGGCGATCCATGAGGGATACCCTAGCAGCCGCTACCGTAGGCGAGGTTCAGAAAATTTTCTCTTCTCGAAGATTAGTTAAAGGCTACGATACCAAATCCCGAATTCTCGCATTTCCATTTCGCATGGGATAATAGATGGTGTCCCACGCGGTAACTGGAAATCTCCATTACTAAATTACGGTTTCGTATTCCACCCCTCAATTTCTACTTCAGCAGGTCATGTCTGGTGCCATCCCCTTTGTGCTCTAGCTGTAACGAACCTGCAAATATCGAACATTTCCTATTAACCGGTCACCACTTCCAAAAATCAAAGCAAAAAGTCCTTTGAAAATTTTATTCAAAAATTAGGAATTTCACTGAGTACTCCAGATATTCTTTCCTATGGGGCTGCTTCATTGGAATATAGCAACAGGAACATCTGCTGGGCCCTCTGCGAATTCCTGGGTAACAGAAGGAGATTATGTGGCTAAGTCATTGATCAGGTTTCTTCCCAAACCAAACATTTAATTCATCTTGTGATTATAAATCAGCAGTAACTTAACCTACTTAAAAATAATGTGTTAGGAATAATTTCTGTCCTATTCCTTTCTTCTTTATTAAATTTTTTCTTCGTATCTCGAAAAACTACCGTATTCTACTTTTTTAAAACATCACTTTTCCTTTCTCCTGCCTAGACCTTAATTTTTTTTTTCATTTACGTTAACCGCCAGCTTCTTGGCCAGTCTCGCGTAGTGGTTAGGAGCCAGATCAGAGGAACAAGCAAGCAAGCAAACACTTTTTTCAGCAGGGTCAGAAAAAGCCGCCGATCGATAGTCGAGGCTCCTGAGATCACGCGAGCCACATATTGTAGCGCAGCACGTGGCCTGGAATTTACAGTGGTTTCCAAAAGTCAGCTTGAAATCGCCCCGTCTTTCTCTACCAATGATGTCGTATGCCCAAATTACTGCGCCACATACCCAGAGTCCCCGGCAGTTGGCTGACTTGAGCATCGTGAGCTTAACAGTTACCATGGCCGCCGTTACCATGACCGCCACGTGCCCACGGACATGCTCGCGATCCCTGAAAATTAAGCCGTAAATTCGAATAAAAAATGAAAACGAAGTTCTGAAGGTCACGACGCGCACTGGCGAACGAACGCGTCTTCTTGCCCGCTTGTCATCTCCCTCCCACCGAAACTTGCAGAAAGCTCGCTCACTGGTACGAAAGGAGAGAGAATTAAAGCGCATAAAGTGGGAGGCAAATTCCTGTAACTCCACTCGTACTTAAGGGATTATAAAAATTTTTTCACGAGTCGATTCATGGGGCTTATCTAATGAGGCCATTAAATTATTAATTGGAAATGTGTTGTAGGGACTCTCTAAGTTTTTGGAATTGACGCTTGATCTCACTGCATGTAAGCATACAAGCAGTTTCAACGTTCCGAGATGTCTTTCAAAGTGATGAAAAGGTGTCAACGTGGGCTACCACTAATATCCTCAGTTGCACTGAGCGGTGTTATTAGCAGGGATTATCTTTTACTGATTGATGCTCCTAATCAAAATTGATGTATCAAAGTAACTATTGATGATGACATTTCAATTAAACTTCCCTACACTTCCAGGCTTCTTCGGAAAACTAATTGCATGAAGACAAGAGCGTGTTCCTGGAGCCTCCTTGGCATGGTACGACTGGTGGCGCCACTGCCGTGTTAGGCGGCTTGCGGTGTTTTATAGCGTGCACAAAGGCCGCACTTTTTACCTTATCTTGTAGCCGTGATACGGGCTACGTTTGACTTCCAAGCACTCGACAAAACAGTCTGAATTGTAGAAGGAGATCCACCCATGCACCACAGTCATATTGCCACACGCGCTCCATTTTTTCTATTTTTATGTTACCGCCCATGACACGTGTAACTGCTGCCTTGCGCAAACCGTGCCGGAATGACTGGCAACCATCTGGATAATTTAGAACGTTCTGATGAGATTACGTCCTCAATGTGAACATTAGAGTTAGTTACGGAACTTACGCGGCTGCTAGCCATAACGCTGGAATCTTTGATGATACATGAATAAATACCGACGCGCTTGACCGCTTGTCAGTTTTTCGACAGCCGACGCTGTGTTCGCTGCCATCATTGTACAGTGTGTTTCGCCGTAGTCTAACTTTCTGTTTTCCGGCAACAAGTTTGGCCAAATGAAGAGTTTCATCGTAGAAACGCCGACTGCTGCCTTCGTCAACGTCACGACCACGTGCCAATATCGTCTATTCAGCTAATTGAGTTGCATGCGCGTTGTATGAATATCATTTGAATGTGACTTTCATAAATTGCGAGCGAACGGTTTATTCAGTCAGGACACAAGGAGTCGGAGAGCTAAAGGTAATTCCCGCATCTGACCCTATTTCATCAGAGAAATTGCCATAAAATTTCAAATAGTGGAATCCGTGATGGATAAAGAAAACCTCCCAATTACTTTTAGTGCCCCTGTCGCACGGCACATGTAATGAAATTCACAGCGAATGGGATTAGGTATTGATGCCTTTATCTTCCTGCTACACCGGCATAGCGAAATACATTAATAGCTTATGGCATTGGCTCTTTGAATGTGTTTTCCAAACCCATGTGCGCGCCACACGTGTAATCTCGACGATAGGGGCCAGCAAAGCTTACAAAACCGATAATATTGAAACAAAATGTAATCAAGGTAACGTCTTTATTAATTGATGTTGTTAGCTTTTTGCTAACTTTCCTGACGTAGAGCGCGATAGTTCATTCAATATGTGCCACTTAACTATTTTTCTCCTGTCTCTCACTAAAGCACCTCTGTCTTTGAAACGTCACGACGTGTATAGATCCTGCCGCCGCTCCTTGTAATAGGCCGGTTGGTGACACGTGAACCTTTAACCTTCGCGCCCCGTCCCAAAGGGTCCTGTGGCGGCAGCGCTGTGCTGGCGGGAGGTACGGATGTTTGGGATTTCAAGCGTGGAGTCGGATCAGTTTAGTAAGCAGAGAGTAAGTACTGTCACGATGAAATTTTTTTCATACAGCGGCCGCGGTACTACAAGCGCCTCTGTCGTAATGTTGTTGAAACGAGGAGTGCCTATGTAGCTGATGCTTGAGTGGACGCTGGGATTTTGTGTTTTTATTGACTGTTTGGAGCACGACGTGCTAGTATGCCGGCCTCCTGTGCCTTCGGTTGCATCATCGCGTGGAGGAAAAAAAAAAGCTTTCTTTTTTATTTTTATTTTCCGTTCCTTGCGGTGACAACGATATCTGTTGAAGGAAGGTATGACTCCACAAAATCAAGCTCAAGAGATTTGTGCCCACAGGAAGCAGCCGGCTTTGAGAAGTAAGGAATTCGGTAACGTTTATAACTTCAAGCAGCCTTTCTCTTGGGCCGGCGCGCTTTTGTTCGCGCATATATATACGCATGCGCATTATTTCAGCAACGCTATTATTGTGTCGGCATTTTTGATGCTGTAGATTTGTGCGCAGTAGTCGTTGCAGAGTCACGCCCCGTAGCTCGGGACCCTAATAAAGCTGCTTTTGTTTATCTCAGTGGAGTGGCTTCAACACGAACAGTTCGCAAGGAAAGGACCACTTGGGATTAGTTTTGTTGCCACAACTTGCCGGGCTTTGCCACACTGCTATGTGCGATGTCAATCGAGAATTCTTCGTTGAAGCATTCTGATTAATACTGTTCCTAGAGGACCGCAATGCGAGTTCGAGTAACTAATACTGGAAGACACTGCGTGGAGAAAACTGAAACCATATGCCGCACTCAGCATATGGGATGAGAGATGTGCGCGTGTGTCGTGTGCGGTGGGACAAAGCCTATATGGACAGAGCGGACGGAGTGGCGCTGTGACAAGACTTGCCCGAAGAGAAAGACGACGATGGGCTGCGACATGAGGCCACCAGGGAGAGAGGCGTGCGCGTGGAGGGGAGTGCCGCGCAGTTGGCAAGGTGGTGCTCGAGCGAGCGGAAGCTGGAAGAAGACGGTTCGCCAGCGTCACGGTAGTGGTTTTGTCCCGAGTGCCTGGCAGAGGTCAAGGGTAGGAGCGGTCTGCTTCGCTTGGCCTTCAAGCTTCGACGGCGGGTTCATGGAGCCAGCGGGAAGCTACCGCAGCCACCAATAACACGGTCGGACGTGCGCCCGAGTGTTTGGCTGTGGCCCCTGGTCCGCGCGTCCGAGCAGAAGACTGCGTGACTTCATCGGCCCCGGTCTTCGTTACCTGCCTGATCCGTCGGCACGTACACTAGAGCGTCGCCCTGGTCTTCGCCTAGTTCCTGCGACGACGGCATTCCCGTGCCCACATCTGTTCTCCATAGACGTCTCCCGCATCAGTACAGGCACACACCGGTGAGACTGTTTTGATCACGCTTGGACTAAACTTGGTTATGTGTCTTGAATTCTTTTCATAGGTTGTATAGTGCCTCGTTATTATTAGTGCCTCTTGTTCTGTGCCTTATGTTCGTGTGTTGTTTCATAAAGCGAAAAGAAAACAGAAAACAGCCTCGCCATTTTTCTTAAGAACGTTGCCGTCACCGATGCAACGTGCTCTTTCACTCCGCTTGTTCATAAGAATCCCATCACAGCATATTTGCTCATCGGCCAAGGCAGAAGCAAGAGAAGCCACCCGGTCAAGCGAATGAAAGGGTATCAGTGCTCACAGCAAGCCTTTCAAAGAAAAAGTTTCTTGTGAATACTTCAAATATAACCCAGATTTTAAATAACTGCTCTCTTATTTTCTTGCACCTCTACGAAAAGGACACGTAACTCAGCTTTTCTGGTTACAGTCTTGTTTCAGGGTCTGTATACTTATTCAAAATTAATTTGAAATTGAACTGGGTAACATGGCAACATACCCTTATATCTGCACGACATGCAGGCCGGCGGGGGCAGTAAAAAGAAGGCAGCTTCGCACATAGGGTGGCAAACTTGAAGTAATTCTGGAGCTGGGTGGACTGCTTTGTTTCTCTTTATTAAATGCGAAGCATTTCTTAGCGAACTTCGGCGACTTTGAGCGTATCTATCTATCTATCTATCTATCTATCTATCTATCTATCTATCTATCTATCTATCTATCTATCTATCTATCTATCTATCTATCTATCTATCTATCTATCTATCTATCTATCTATCTATCTATCTATCCAGCCGCCTACGACTTTGAGCTCTCCTGGCCGTATCGTTAATGGGATTTACACCAAATTTGGTATGGCATAACATGACTGTATGACGAACATAAATGGTTGGTCATATCATGAAAATCATGAATAACTTGTCATGAAAAGTATGATTTACATGCCACGATCATGGCGCGCTCGCGGCCGTTTCGTTAGCTTGATATACACCGAAATTTGGTATTGAGTGAGATGACTGTATGGCGAACATAAATGACTAGTGGTAATATGGAAATCATGACATGTCATGAGCGACATGACTTGCATTCCACGCTGATGGCGCGCTCGCGGCCGTTTCGTTAGCTTGAGATACACCAAATTTGGTATTGAGTGAGATGACTGTATGGCGAACATAAATGACTAGGGGTAATATGGAAATCATGATATGTCATGAGCGACATGACTTGCATTCCACCCTGATGGCGCGCTCGCGGCCGTTTCGTTAGCTTGATATACACCAAATTTGGTATTGAGTGACATGACTCTATGAAGAACATAAATGACAAGTGGTAATATGGAAATCATGATTTGTCATGTGCGACATGACTTGCATGCCACGCTCATGGCGTGCTCGCGGCCGTTTCGTTAGCTTGAGATACACCAAATTTGGTATTGAGTCACATGACTGTATGACGAACATAAATGACAAGTGGTAATATGGAAATCATGACTTGTCATGTGCGACATGACTTGCATGCCACGCTCATGGTGTGCTCGCGGCCGTTTCTTTAGCTTGAGATGCATCAAATTTGGTATTGAGTGACATGACTGTATGACGAACACAAATGACTAGAGGTAATATGGAAATCATGACATGTCATGAGCGACATGACTTGCATTCCACGCTCATGGCGCGCTCGCGGCCGTTTCGTTAGCTTGATATACACCAAACTTGTTATTGAGTGACATGACTATATGACGAACATAAGTGGCAGATGGTAACATGAAAATCTTGGCATGAATGTCATCTACAATGTCATTTACATACCACGCTCATGGTGCGCTTGCGTCCAGTTCGCTAGCTTGACATACACAAAAATTGGCATATCGCGACGTCACTGTACGACGAACACAAATCACCGGTCGTAACATGTAAAACATAACATGCATGATTTTCTCCTTCCTGGCTGCTTCGCATTACATCGATTCCCACAGTGCGTGGGATCTGCCGGCTTTTTTTTCTTCTCTTTCTGGCTCTGTTTCTAAGTTTTTTCTCTCATCTCGCCGTTTTTTTCTTTGTCTTTTTTGTCCGTTTATTGTTATTTCGTTCTTTCTCTCTCTCCTTTCTATTTGTATTTCTTCGCTTCCTTTTTTCTCTCCTCTTTGTTTCACTGTGTCTCTATTCCTTGCTTGCTTCCTCTTTCTTTTTATCTATTTTCTCTCTGTCTGTTTCTTACTTTCTCTTTCTGCATTTCTTTCACTCTGTTTCTTTTTCTCATTCTTTATATGCCACGCTTTACTCTCTCCCTTCCTCATTTTCTTCCTTCCTCACCCTCACTTCTATTTTCTACGTCCTTGCTATACAATAATATACAAGGCTATGCGATGTTCTGTCGGCGTGCCTGGATAGCGGAGTGGCTAAGACGCTGGCCTTCGGATCGTGGTAACGTGGTTTAGAATCAAGGTCTCTCATGAGGTGTTTTATTTATTTTTTTTTTTGCCAAGATTTTTTTTTCTTTAGATCTTTCTTTCTGTCTGCCTTTCGGTTTCTTTCTTTCTCTCTCTCTTTCTCTAGTGGTACTCTCCTCTGACACATCGGGGTTATTGAAGGCCACGCCGGACAGGTCAGCGCACCTGTTTCGGGAGCGAAGTAGACGATGAAGAAGAGAACTACGAGTAAGAAGAGGGCGAAGAGAGCGCGTGCCGATTCATCATGACGACTGTTTCTCTTGGGACTACCCGGCGCAAAGGAAAGCTTTAAGAGCGGAGCTCTTGATATAGATAAACATTAAAGTGGGCGACGCACTATTGGATATGCTACATTCCCTACATCCTGGTACTCTGGTAGCTTATATTCCACACTTGCAGTTCAACTTTTTCTCATAAGTAAACCTATTAGAGTACTTGATAAACAAGAAATACCTGCTTAGAAATGCCGTGTGACGGTGGGAATACTTCCGAACGCTGAAAAGCGCAATGAAACCATTAAAGGGGTGGTGCCATCAAATTTCGAGGCTATAACAAGCCTGTTGTGGGTTTCCTCTGTATGCAAGGACATTCCACACGAAGGGTCGGACACAGCAAACGTTTAGAATATATTTTAATTCACTTTCAAAGTGTACCTAAAAGCTCATTCTCCCGATCGATACCCATCGAGAGCGCATCAAATCTGACGTAGCTCTATAGGAAGGACAACGAAAGTTGTAGTTACGTCACACCAGACCTGTAGTGACGTGAGTGACTTCCGCCGACTCCGCAACGTACGTACCGGCAAAGCATCGGTTCCCAGCCATCGCACCTCTCGGCACGTTTGTTTTGGTGCTTGTGGGGCACGTGCGTGCGAGAGCAAACGGTACTCAGCACGACGTGCGTCACAGCCTTGTGTGGCCACGTGACCAAGCCTACTACACTTCTACGTCACCGCCCAACTCGGCGCCCAGAAATCGAAACCGAAAGTTGTCCACATAAATAAGGTGATGTTAAATTATTTAGCGACAGTACATGAATCTTGGTGCGTGTATCGTGCTTCCCAGAGCTATAAGAAACGCTTGCAGCAAAGAACGCGCTAGCCACAAATTTGGTGGCACCACCCCTTTAATAGCGCGTATTTTGCTATGCGCATTACAATAGCGCTAGGTGCCCAAAGAGGTTTCCTAAAGTAGCACTAACCTCACCACCGGCCTATTTTTTTCTAACTAGAAAACAAGTGCCATTAGCTCACCCTAATATCACCTCTACTACGAGCTACGCTGAATTTCAAAACATGCAAATAACGAAACAATAAATGCCCTGCATGACAGCTATATACTGTGGCAAACCGCTCAGAAGTTGCTTTGGAAACCTTTAACAAGCTGAAGCAGAAGTTGCTTCAACCTTTAACGAGCTGCAGCCTCGTTCAAGTTCTTATCCCTGTAGTTTGATATTTGCTGGCCATATTGGGCCACAAATGCTAACAACCAAACGGTTCAAGCGCGCACTGAGTTCGGTTTCAGGTGTCCGCAAGATGGGCGGGACCGAGCGGCGCTTCGTCTGCTGGCGCTGATCCTTGGACCTCTCGAGAGGGCTCGCGAGCATTTCTCGCTACCTTTCGAAAATGGAGGAATTCGAACTCCGACTAAGTTCAAGGGGCTTTAACTCCGACCTGACGCGAACGCCTGCTATCGGCCGCATTTACAGGCGTTTGGCCGTTATGGTGAAGCGGTACCGTGGTAGCAAGGTCGCAATTTCGTTCGCAATATCTATTCGCCTGCCATGTAAGCGTAATGAAAACAAGAAGCGCACTGCACTGACGAAAGACATCAGCGAAAACTGCGAAAGCTATTTGGTATACCCGCGTAGACCAGGAATTCAAGACCGCAGGTACATTCGGTAAGAATGTCAATGCTGCGAATGACATTACATGTGCCTTGTGACAGGAGTGAAGTGTAAATTTAAAGGCTCGTTTTCTTTGTTAGGCAATATTAATGAGAACTAACAGACAAATATGCCAAGGAAAGTATAGGGGAAGCTATTAGAAGTAATTGTAAAGTAAATTTTGAAGAAAGAAAAGTGAACGAAAAGCCAACTTGCCGCCGACAGGGACCGAACCTGCGACCTTCAAATAACGCTTCCGATGATCTACCAACTGAGCTACGGCGGCGGTCATTACTCCGTTCACTTTATAGGGTATATATGTGATGTATATATACCCTATAAAGTGGACGGAGGGATGACCGCCGCTGTAGCACAGTTGGTAGAGCATCGGATGCGTTATTCGAAGGTCGCAGGTTCGGTCCCTGTCGGCGTAAGTTATCTTTTCGTTCACTTTTCTTTCTTCGCATTTACATTACAATTACTACTAACAACATCCGCTATACTTTCTTTGGCATCAGTGTATGTTAGTTCTCATTATTATTGTGACAGGCGTGTAATATATAATGTGAAGCGCTGAAGCTAGTCGACTGCGAAGGATAAGGAGCAAAGAGCAATGGAAACATCTCAGCAAAATGACGTTTCCAGATGACATTCGCCTATTGAGCAGCGGCGTAGAATTTTCACATCAAGTGGTGGAGAACCCCATTGGATAAATTGCAGTATTTGATGAGGTTACTCTACGGAGGGCTAAAGCACTGTCCAGCATCCCGGTTAGAGTAAAACTCGTGATCTTGAATCAGCCCCTCGAATTTGTGCAAAAAATATATAATTCCAACGGATTAATGCACATGGAATCGGTTTCTGTCAAAGAATTCAACAGATCGATAAAAGTGAATTGGCGAGTGTACGGACCATTAATATGTAACTAAAGAAAGGCAATAACAAAATTGTATAAAATGGATGCTTGGGTGAGTTGGTTAATAATTAGGAAAAATAAAAAAGCGCGAAAAGCACGGAACACACAGATACAGGGCTTACTCACAACTATGTTATTGCTCCGAACGCAAGGCCTTTTATGTCGTGCATCAGAGCAACGCTTAGAATAAAGGAGAGCTTATCAAAATTTCTTTTTGGGCGACTTGGTTCATTGTAGTGCGAGGGAGCAACAGTGCGAACACACGCCCACAAGGAATGACGACACGGACACACAAGCGCTGACTTATAACTGGTTTTAATGGCAGAATGAAACCCATTATATATGCCAGAGGGAGGAATGAAAAAGAGAGGGATGGGCAATAAGGTTTTACAACGCACAGCGCCAACAACGAAAGAAACAGACAGCCAAGGAATAACCGCGACAAACACGTGACCTTTGGTTTTCTTTCGGATCAAAGACCCGACAGCCTCATCGAGAAGATAAAACTCGGCATCACAGAGGGCAGGAGATTGGGCGCTAACGCACTTGTTATGACATTTCTTAATGTGACACGCTTCTAAAATGGTACGTGCGGTCTTGTCATCACTCCTACCTAGAATCCTCGTCCCTGCAAAACTGGTCGCACATCATGTGCACTTAGTAACATGCGCAACTAAATGGGCGAGCTTGTCAACTGGCTTTTGTAATTTTTGTGCCCCCCAAACGGTCATGATAAAAGGCGCGAAAACACTGACACAAGTGAGAAGTAAAGGCAGTGTTCAAGGGCAGGCACTGTGTTATCTTGACTTTTGCATTGTGTCCGTGTTTTCACGCCTACCATCTTTTATCATGAGATTCAAAAGAAAACTTACGATGACAATGGCAAGTGTCAAGAAGTTCCCGAAAGAGATAAACAAGAAAAAAAATCGCGCCATATCCACGAAGTGAATGATGATGAGTGGGCGAAGCTCGATCGTTTTCATCCATGGCAGAAAGAGAATGTGTGGTCTGGAACGCGCTTATACTTCATGGTCATCAGCGTCATCGTTATCACGTGTGGTGGGTACATTCCACTATACTGGAACGCGCTTATACTTCATCGTTATCACGTGTAGTGGGTACATTCCACTATACTGGAACGCGCTTATACTTCATCGTTATCACGTGTAGTGGGTACATTCCACTATACTGCGTCATCGTCATCTTTATCACGTGGAGTGGGTACATTCCACTATACGTGGCTACCTACCTACTACAACTACTACTACTACTACAAAGGAGGGACAGACCCACTCGCTAAGGAGCTTCGCCCCTAAAAATACAGCAATGGCGCCCTCTGACTGTATGCATGCGGTAAAAAATTGTTGCGTGCAAAGAAATTTAAGACGACGTGACGTTATTGAACAGGGATAAGGCAATTTGATATCAGAGCAAACAGGTGTGGCCAGTACCCTTGACTTTAAAAGGTATAACTAGAGCAAGTGATGTCATGAAATGCGCCTGTGAGATAAACAGTTAAACAGTGATCTGTTAGAATTACATGGTGTCTACGAACGAAACGAAAGCAATGTCAGAGACAGCGTAAAACTATATCCTGTGATGAATTATAAAAAAAACACGCCATATCCACGAAGTGAATGATGATGAGTGGGCGAAGCTCGATCGTTTTCATCCATGGCAGAAAGAGAATGTGTGGTCTGGAACGCGCTTATACTTCATGGTCATCAGCGTCATCGTTATCACGTGTGGTGGGTACATTCCACTATACTGGAACGCGCTTATACTTCATCGTTATCACGTGTAGTGGGTACATTCCACTATACTGGAACGCGCTTATACTTCATCGTTATCACGTGTAGTGGGTACATTCCACTATACTGCGTCATCGTCATCTTTATCACGTGGAGTGGGTACATTCCACTATACGTGGCTACCTACCTACTACAACTACTACTACTACTACAAAGGAGGGACAGACCCACTCGCTAAGGAGCTTCGCCCCTAAAAAATACAGCAATGGCGCCCTCTGACTGTATGCATGCGGTAAAAAATTGTTGCGTGCAAAGAAATTTAAGACGACGTGACGTTATTGAGCAGGGATAAGGCAATTTGATATCAGAGCAAACAGGTGTGGCCAGTACCCTTGACTTTAAAAGGTATAACTAGAGCAAGTGATGTCATGAAATGCGCCTGTGAGATAAACAGTTAAACAGTGATCTGTTAGAATTACATGGTGTCTACGAATGAAACGAAAGCAATGTCAGAGACAGCGTAAAACTATATCCTGTGATGAATTATAAAAAAAACACGCCATATCCACGAAGTGAATGATGATGAGTGGGCGAAGCTCGATCGTTTTCATCCATGGCAGAAAGAGAATGTGTGGTCTGGAACGCGCTTATACTTCATGGTCATCAGCGTCATCGTCGTCGTTATCACGTGTAGTGGGTACATTCCACTACACTGGAACGCGCTTATTCTTCATGGTCATCAGGCGTCATCGTCATCTTTATCACGTGTAGTGGGTACATTCCACTATACTGGAACGCGCTTATACTTCATCGTTATCACGTGTAGTGGGTACATTCCACTATACTGGAAAGCGCTTATACTTCATTGTTATCACGTGCAGTGGGTACATTCCACTATACTGCGTCATCGTCATCTTTATCACGTGGAGTGGGTACATTCCACTACACGTGGCTACCTACCTACCTATCTACCTACTACTACTACTACTACTACTACTACAACAACTACAGAGGAGGGACAGACCCACACCCTTAGGAGCTTCGCCCCTAAAAAAGTTCTTCCTGACACGATGGTCTGTGCTGATGCAAGGCATCGGTAAGTGAAGACCTATTAATGAGGCAAATGTCCTGAATTTGACACAAGATAAACGAATGATTATAGCTATCTCGAAATATGGGTTGGTTTAACGATTTCTGGCACGAAACCACATCTCTACTAAACTGAACAGATAACATTTCTCTCCGAGAAAATGTGAACAAGCCTCAATTCATTAGCCACCTGGACGCAGCGATTGGTCACGTGAGTGAAAACTTCCTCTTCTGAAAATCCACCTTTAAAGGTGAAACGGCTGTAATTTTTACGTCGCACATGAAGTTACTTGAATATCACAAATACTAACATGCAGAAATTCGTTGCGGAAGGAAACTTCAGAATCCTTCAAAAAAGAAACATTGTTGATCCCTCCATCATAGGAATCGGTATAACACGAAAGCAAAACGTGTCCTTACAGAAGTATTGAAGGTTTACTGTACATTGGCATAAGAGAGCTTGCACAATGTCTATTGGTGTTTGGCAGCTGTAACACCGTTTAACGTGGAATGCATCCACGTTGACGCTTAGTGATACATCTCCATTCCGACGACTAACGTCCATGATTAATGATTAAACAAACCCTTGTGGTCGTAGATGTTCGTGGTAGCGGTAGTCGTTAACGGTGAGACCGTAACAGAGAAAGCGGTGTCATCATTTCTTAATATTTATTTCGTTATTCATCGCCCTCAGATCCCGTCACCAGCGTGACGCCTACTACTACTACTACTACTACTACTACTACTACTACTACTACTACTACTACTACTACTACTACTACAACTACTACTACTACTAATAGTAGTAGTAGTAGTAGTAGCAGCAGCAGTACTTATAGTACTCCTGCCTGTATTTTTACTACTATTATTATAACAACTACTACTACTACTACTACTACTACTACTACTACTACCACTACTACTACTACAACTACTGCTACTACTACTATTAATACTATCCAGTAATAGTAGTAGCAGTAGTACGACGATGACGGCACAGGGTAAACTACAGAGAAATTCGCCTTAAAAGTGTACTGAAATGTGTCGTAATTTCATCGATTGTAGTTCATTTCCCTGTTTTTCAAAACATTGTACCCTGTACCTTATTGCGCGGGAAGTGATAACTATAGGCCGGATTTTTAGGCATTAAAAAAACGAGCTTTAGGCGCCATAAATGGGACAGGCCAAAACGATGCTTTTAGGCCTCCAATATCGTAAATGTAGGCACCATAAATTTTTACATAAATGTAAATAATTTCAGTGGAAGGCGTTCGCAGCCTCTACTTACGAAAGGAAGAAAAAAAATGTTATTGTTTAAGGTGGTACACATGCACCAACAGTTCAACGAAGCCGTGCAATGGTCTTCTTTTTTTTAACGCACAATTTGCAGAGCGCGGTCTCTCCACTTATTATGCAGCGTGGTCAGTCCAGTTTCCACTATCAAACGAACCCACACACCTCTGTGCCTTTCTTTTCGGCATCATTGAGAAGTGTAGAGCAGTAGCAGACATAGAGATTGCTAAAAGACCAGAAGGATGGGATTCCTCCTACTGGCCGGGCCGAAACGCGTAAAATCAGTTGCTCCCCTCGCGGTCAACGCCTTAAAAAGCAAATTACAAACTTAACAAAAGCCGAGTGCACATCACATTTTTCAGTCTGCTTTTTCTCTTCGCTCTCTCCTGACTGCTTTCCGCAATTTCGCACTTGCCAACCGATCGCGCACTTTCGCTGCTGCTAAGGGTTGTTTCCTGGAGTTAGTTGACCTAGAAAACTAGCTGTTGAACAATGTAGTTCCGAGCAGTCAATGTTGCTTAGTAAGATGAAAAAAAGGGCTCAAAATGCACCGGGAAGCGGAAACTTGAGGTTCAATAGCGTTCGTATAGCACCAGTTTGGAAAATAGGCATTAATGGGCATTTATCGGCACTTATAGGCATACAGGCGCGAACGTCAAGAATAGGCATTCACTGCCACTATAGAAACTGTATAAAAGCCCTCCTAAGCCTCTAATTTATGCTCATATATCAAACTGGCATGATAAGAGCGTAAGGAACAAAATAGGCATTTGCCTAAAATCCGGTCTGTAGTGATAGCGCACATCCTATCGGCGGAAACCGAAAACACGGATTAATTTCTCCAAACGTCAAGAAAAGGAAACCTATCGAGCGAAGTGAAGAGACAGAGGCGCAAGGAGCGGCGGGAAGAGTTCGCGTTATTGAAAAGAGCACGCCCAGACAGCGCAAGAAATCGAGCGGCTGAAGAGGAAGACGCGAACCTCGAACGGAGGAGGGACTCCGCTTTGAATCGACGCCGGCGCGCAGAGAGGAAGAGTCGAGCTTAGAGAGAGCGAGAGATAGATAGAGAGAGAGTCGAGGGTGAGAGAGTAATTCAAGATGGCGCCCGGCGGCGGCCGCGATCCGTCGAACGGCGCCGTCTGCAGCGAGAGCAGCAGACGACGCTGGGAGCGCGTCGGCGGGATCGTCGCCGTGTGCGTAGTGCTTCGCGCCGTCGCTGTGACCGGTTGGTTGACCGTGGTCGTCGAGGGAATGGCGTAGCGCTTCGTACGGATGTGCGTGCTTGTGAGTGAGGTGTTGATGTGCCGCCGCTACCACTGGTGATTACAAAAGAAGGCGAGAAAACGGGCCGAACAAGCCGCGGGCGCCGATCAGCTACCCCGGGGCTCGACCCGCGCCGCCTGGGTCTAGAGCTCGGGCGCTACCGGCGCGCTGTGCCCGAGGAGCTGTAGCCCGTCAAGGGTAAGCGATGGTTCCCCGCTGTCGTCTGCTCCGCCGGCTTTCTCCTCTCCGAGGTGTCGTTCCGGCGCCCGGCGCATCTATTTCTACGATAAGACGTGTTTTAGACGTGCGTGCCGCGCATCTGTTTCAACGATAAGACTTGCTTTAGACGTACGTGCCGCGCGAAATTCTTCATGATTTTCACATCCTGTCGGGATTAATGTGTTCGTTCACAACCGTTCATGTTGGCGTGCTATCTACGTCCACTGACCAAGCAATTAACTACTCTCTTGTTTGCAGATAAACTACCTCCACAATCAATAACGCTAGATCAGATTGATCTGAGAAAAACGTGTTTTCTTACACGTGAAAAGAATGCGGCTAGAATAAAACCTGCAAAAATCTTTTTTTTTCCTTTACACGACATTTTAATTGTCAGAGTTACGTACAACAAAACTGAACGTGCTTGCTTAGCGTGTTACCTCAAATGCTAATTCTCATATTCGTCAATTCTGTGTGCACTAAGATTGTTTGTCTCGCATTTTCCTGTCTTTAAGACACGTAGCTTGGAAAACCAACACTGGTTTTATTTCTAGCTCAGAATTCTTTACAGATCTTCGTTATACCGTGAGGTTTCAAACATTCGAGACAGCCAATCATCTGCCCATTCGTGCACTCATTTCACACCCTATTTTCGCATATTACAGGTATTCACTGCTGCACACAAGTTGAAGCAACCCGCTCTCATCTTGTGTACAAATACAGGTACAGCTGATAAGTGCCGGAGGTCGTCGTTCAGAGACGCCGAGTGAATTCGATATTAGCCACCTGACTGAGTATGTTTCTTTATTTTCAAACAGGTTTGGTGAGAAAGCGCGGCGCAGTAAGAAACGGTATTTGTGCTTCAAAATCTCGCGCGGCTGTTGCAGACAGCGCAACAGGCATGCAGCTGGGCTTTGCTTCGCATTTTTATATGCGAACATCTTTTGACTAGGTAGGCACCGTTGGCGATGCCGAGGGGAGGGTCAGGTTGAACCTCCCCCCCCCCCCCCAAAAAAAAAAAAAAACTTATTTCAGTACCTGCATATGCGTACTACGCAAACAAACGCACTCGCGAACATACAAAAAGGTAGCGAACCCCACTACGACAACAATTACTGCCTACGCCACTACGATTCTCACTATTTATTTATTTATTTATTTATTTATTTATTTATCTATTTATTTTCCATTCATTCATTTCACGAGCGATTTCATTCGTCAACCGTGGAATGCTGTACGGAGGTGTAAATAAAATAAAAATTGCGCGAATTTGTGACTTGATGTTGAACTTCCAGCGCCCATAAAATATACAGACACAGCCAAATTGCCAACCTGCTAACCTGTTAACCTCGTTGACAACTGTGTTTTGCCAGTTCTGCTGCGCTGCTAAATGAGTTGTGCGTTTATGCGGCACAGAGCCCGCAGAGTGCAAAATCACTAAGCTGTGATTACGGAGGAATCCTTAGAACGTAAATTTAATTATGCAAACTGACAGAATTGTCGCTACAGGTAGTTTCCGCGTGGGCGTGGGTTCTTTTTAATTCTTAAACTATTATTGAATGAGTATAATGAACACGTAGAACTTTTTTTTTATTGATATGATATGTAAGGAGATGTTGGCGCACAAGTCAGGCGCCGGCTACTCCTTTGCCCTTGAGTGAGTACTGAATATACATCTTAACAAAGGAAAAACAAAGAGCAGTACATGGAAAATAAAACACAAGAGCACACATATGTAAAAACACACCCACAGAACAACACCATCACAACGTATAAGAAAATGTCCGAATGCCAATGAATAATGTCTCTGATGATGTGTGGTCATCATTGAGTCCCACCGGCTCAGCACAGCAGTCAACACGTCTAGTCCTTATGGGGATGAATTCGATCATGTGGACATAACAGTCACATGCACTTCAGCATTCACACATAACATGCACTTCAGCACACATATATAATGCCTGTCATATAATAGTGCGTATTACAAGTAAGAACTGACTTCTGTGGAAAGAGTGGAGGATGTACTTCTTATTCACATATAATCCAAGTACCGTATGCGCAGTTTACGCAAAACTCCTCACGTATCTTTTTTTATGTGTTTACAACCTTAAGTTGTACCGCTGTCCTCGATTGTTGCCAGTTGCGCTTATAATAAGCGGGCTTGGGCTTCTTTGTTCGCCGATTCGCTTGCATAATTTTCCAGTCGCTTGTCGCGTTTTTCTCGGCTTATTTGCATTTTACTAGCAAATAAAGTTTTTTTAGTGATCATCACGTTACCAATAGCGCGTTTGCCGATGACTTTGAGCAGTTGAGTGTTGAAAACATTGGGGGAATCCACAAGCAACGTACATCATGGGCTGGCAAACGTGCATTCAACCCAATGTATAATACCCTGGAGACAATGTTAAAAAGTAAATTTGTGCTTTAGTTCATAGTTGTGCATATATTCGCTGTACAAAATAACCTGGTGATTTTCTCAACTCCCCTTCGTGCTTCAGTGAAACTTCTTATTAAAATTAAAAATATTTTCAGGAATTGGAAAATTCATTCAATATCCGCTTATTTTGGGCGTATTTTGTGATGATTGTTTGCTTGTTATCTCGGTCGCATCTGGCAACTCTGGTTGTAAAGCAGGATGCTTCACGGTCGAGCTGTTGTCGCTTGGCCGGAGAAGCAGCTTCTTTCAGGGTTCATGGGCAAGTGAAAATGTCACTTGACATTTCTCACTCTGTCGTGTTCTCCGTCGTTCGCCTGATTTTGCATATCTGTGCTACTTTATTTGCTCCTCTTAGAATCGCATTTATGGCTTGCTCCTTTTCCTTGGTCTAGCAATGTATCCAACGATTAGGAATGGAATAGTTGCAGAAAACAACAGTAACAAGCGCGTCGGAGGTCGCAGTTATAAAACATGAAAATGCCGATTACAGCATGCAGTGACGAATGCAGGTGAGACGTCACCCGGGAAGCTTCAATCGAAACTAAATTTTACACGGCACAAGAAGAATTTATCGCCGTTCAAAAGTAGACTCTAAGGCACTCTAAAGAAATGGTTGCGTCTAGTTGGTACATATATTTCATTGCTTGTCTGATTTCTTCTTGGTGGTACGACCTGGTTTGCACTGAAATTTTCACCTAGAAGGAAAACGACTGTCACATGATGTCGAACTGTTCGTACGTGGTAACAGAAAACGAAGACCATGCGTCACTGCGATCGTCACGACGCGTCATTTTCCTCGCAATCGGCCACGAGCCCACACTCGCGCATTCTCGAGCGCTGATGTTGACATGGTAGCGCCATCACGCAAGCCAGCTTCCAAACGCTCATTCCGACGCTCAATGAATGCATAAATAGTCATTAGAGTAAAAGCTCGTTAATTCGAATTCGGTTAGTTCGAACTTACGGTTAGGTCGAACTGATGCCCTGGCCTTAGCATCGCCGTGTGTATATTTAAGGCGGAAAACTCCCGATAATTCGAACGCGTCAGCACCCACAACGGTAAATTCGAACTGGGAACCACCTGGCTTTCATCGCTCCTCGCACAAGTCGGCCAGGAGTGATCACAATGTGTTGCCAAACTAAACGAAATCAAATTTTGCTAGAGATGCGAAACATCAAAACGGCAACGTTTCACCCCGCAAATGAGAATTCCGACGCTGCGCTGGTGCTGTCGGGCAAGCTGCAAACGATGCTCATAGAGTCGCGACAGGAAGAAACGCAAGCTAATGCAAATTACTGATCACTTTTAATTTTGAAACCGCTAACTCTGTCATGTAAATGAACGTTTTGGGAAGAATTCAGCGCGCACACAATAGCCGAGGACTTAAGGAAAGAAGATAATCGGGCGCGCTGAATTCTTCCCAAAATGTATTCATACCAACTCGCCCAGCTCACTATACTATTGCATTAAATGAACGTGTTTTGGAGCATAAATAGTGCCATATATTGCGACATTAAGACTCACTTCTCACATGAATGCATGTCCGCTGCTTGTTTCTGGCGTATCACTGATTCATGAATTAATTTTGTTCGCTGTTAGAGTTCTATGAACTCAATTTACGAAATCACCTGCCACAAACGTGTCGTAGCGCCTAATTCGCGATAACGAGACCAGGGGTGGCTTGTTTGGGTTCTGCCCGTGCAGCGTGGCGCGATGTCCGTTCAATGTAGCGCCAGCCCGATAAAGCGAACTCCGCTTAATTCGAACAATTTGATAGTCCCCTTCGAGTTTGAATATACCAAGCTTTTACGCTCTATGTTTCCTAAGAGTATTCTACATAAACACGAAACAGTGTTCGTACGTTTTTAATATGTGCAAACGCTCCTTTCCGGTTGATATTGCGAGTATGAGCATTAAATAATCCTTATTTTAGCGCTTCGTTGAAGGATTGTAATGGTAACAATATACAACATACCAAAAAATAGATAAAGATTTCCGCGCTTTTGTGGTTGCCGCTTTATCGGCCTAGCTTTTTCTCTCGAGTCAGTTATATGTAATCTAAACTTCCAAATGGCACATAATTTTGAAATCCGACTCAGGCGAAAAGGCGCTGACACATTAATCCTTCCGTCATACCAACTTGACGTTATTAGGTAACAAAAACGTTGAAGGCACATGTCTGACGCTATGCTTTTATTAAATGTTCAACAGTTTTCTAGGCGTATATTAAGGCGTACGAAAGAAGGACAATGCATGAAGCGCCAACTACCGGGTGATTATTTGTTTGGCGCAACTTTTGCGTGCGATCAGCACAAACCCATGTTGTGACGTCAAACCATACCAGAGCTCAAGGTTGCCTTGTTGGAACTACGTGATGGCAAAAAGGAAAAAAAGAATAAGCGAAAAATGAAAGTGTCGCTGACGTGCCCGACTTTTACTTTTCATAATAGCTCTATGAAGCTGTTGCAGGCTAAGTTTGAGCTTTCCTATGCAGTTATATTGCAACATGTGCCTCCGGTGTTGCGTGGCGCGAAAGTTGTGCCCGTGTTGTGCTCTTGCAAACATTGGATCGCTTCGTGACTGTCACTTCGGGCGCATGTTCTCCTCTCGCTTGTGTTCATTTCAGCCCACACACTATGTTTAACAAGCCGCAACAATTAGCCCATGAAGATGCGCGATTTACTATTACGTAATTAATTGTTATTCAAGTTTTTCTATTCAAATTTGACTGCTGATGTTATCACATATTAACAGCAGCCGCTGTTTGATCGCTACTCTTGGAGGAAATACTTATGAAACCGCGCCTTTACTAACCGCAAGGGGAGAAATGCGGCCTTGTTGGTGAGACCTTAGGTAACATTTAGCGCAAAGTGACACAAGGACGAGAAGGGAAGACACAACACATAGCGCAAGTGTTGTGTCGTCCCTTCTCGTCCTTGTGTCACTTTGCGCTAAATGTTACCTAATTTTCGTATTACTTTCGATATTGCGTTTTCTATAGCCATTTTACGTGCATTTGATAACAAAACCATTTCAGTATGTTCGATCGAAGCTTGCAGTGGAGCTGCCGGACAAGAAACACTTAATTAGCACAGTTGTGTTTACTGCTTCTGAAAAAAGACATGTTACGATAGAAGAAAATCTTTGTATATGGCATTCCAGAGGTCTAAAATTCCGTTGTGACAAAATCGCGTTCACGTTCACTGCTTTGCTCCTTGTGTTAGTGTAAAAAAAACGCCATAGTTTCCTCTTCTTTCTGATATATTTACTTTTACGGCAATATGGATGGAAGGTGGACGGCTTGATGCAACATTTTTTGTGCACGGTGTTCTTCTGTTAGCATATCTTTTAAACTTTATTTTCATACTCTCAGGGCCCGAGGGCATCGCAAAGAGTAGAGCTTTAAAAAATGCATCATTAGGCCTAATTGCAACTTCGAAGGAAGTTCTTCAACTGCCGTGGTGGAGGCGGGAAGGTGGTCGCAGACAGCTCTTGTATGCGGCAAAAAAAGTATTCCAAGGGTTGGTACCGCATTAGGGAATTTTGAACTCAAGATTATGATGTAACCACGGTGATACGTAATCTGGGGGGGGAGAAAAAGATCATTTAAATGCGGACGTTGGAGAGATGGTTGCAGTTCAATTCTTTCCTAATTCTTCTTCTTGTGATGGTTGAAACACGCCCACGCATGCAGGGACTGAGCTTATCCGTTTAATTTGATAAATCCTAGTATACGAGAAGCTCTCCCTGTAATTGTTTACTCCTTAAAGGAACACTAAAGGGAAACATGAAATTAGTTTAGACAGATAAATTGGGCTTTCAGAATTTCGTTGGCGTTCTTTTTACCGTTACAGATTAATTATTAAAATGATAAACGAAACCCAAAGCTTTATTCTTGAATTTCGCGCCGAATACTCAGCACGTGAGCGTTAGTGTGACGTCCAGAATTTGGAAGCTTGTTGCACATTTTATCCACATGGGTTCAACTAAATTTTCTAAAACTTCCTATGTTATGCCTTCCCTTAGGCGCAACTTGCGCCTAAGGGCGATTACGTAGGCAGGCCTTAGCAGACGCCGTCAAAATGTATGACGTCATCACTAGTTGGTGCTGGAACTTCAAGGGGGCGGTGCCACCTGTACTTTAATTGCACGTGCTTTTTTCGTTTACGAAGAGCCTCCTCGCGATAAAATTGGTGCTTACAAAAAATATTGTAAAGTTCTTATATACTAATTCTGCAAAAATTGCTCTTCTCTTTAGGGTTCCTTAAGCATTTATGCCTATTAACAAAAAAGGCGTAATTTCGAAATCTGGACCAATTTACGAATTATGATACGCACTATTTCACAGTAATGGAGACATTCTTTATGGCCTGTTGGCATGTTAAAAAGCTGGGTGGGAAAATACGGACACAGGAAGAATGCCAAGAAATCCGTGTTTGCACGCTTACCTCAGTTCTCTCTTATTTTACGCCTGTTCTCGTTTTATGATATTGCTCTCTGTAATCTCTGTAGTACCATTCTATTGGAACAAACTGCTAAACTAGGTGAACCTTCTTTCCCTTCGCAATGGTTGATTGTCAGGAAAGGGCGCGCAGGCAAAATGTACGATCATTTTCTTTAAATGAATGCTGCAGTCGTATTAAGCGACTTCCCAGCAGAGGGAACCGCTGACTATTGCTGACGTTTTCTTTTTCTTTTTTTTTCGCATTTAGTAGCAGACTGTCAGAACCGCTTTTCAGTTCATCTTTCTGGGCGTTGCTTATCTCGGTTCCTGTCCGTGTGGGGGAAAAAAAAGCATGTGCCGCTTCGCTAATTAACTTTGGCCCACGCTGGGTTGCAACGCTTTCCGAGCGTCCTTTTCGGATGTTATGCCTTTTATCTTGCTTCATGCATTCTCTTTCATAATTGAAATATTTTCGACGTAGTTCTTGAATTAAACCCAATGAGTGACCTAAACATAAGACGTTATATCTTGACATAAGTGCAACAAAATCTCAATTTCTATGCGTTTTAGAAAGGGCCTCCAAGTATACTGCTTTGGTATTTTGAGCCTGACAGCCTACACTGATTATATGGACGGTGGCGCGAAGCTGCCGCCAATTTCTGACATGTTACACAGAGAGTGTGGGGCCTAGGGCAAAGCATTTTTATTGTGAAGTGCTCTAGGATTTTTGCCCGCATATCTTGGTTTGATTGTAAGCTTACGTGCACCACAGACAGAGATGAAATGACAGAAGGAACGACAAAGACGAGTGCCAACTGACATTGTCCCTCCATGCGTCCGTCCGTCAGTGCATCTGTCCGTCCGTCTGTCCATCCGTGCATGGACGGAGGACGGACGGACGGATGCACGGACGGATGCACGGACGGATGCACGGACGGATGGACAGATGGATTTCATAAACATTCCTTATATCGTTTATCATTTCGGCAATGGAGCTTCGCCCCATCGTCAGCATTCACTTCGTGGATCTGCGGCAATATTTACCATCTTAGAATGCTTCGATGAGGAGTTTAGCAGCAGCATTGAAGAACCAACTGCCAGTGTACGTGCTTCTCATAAAACATTAATTAAACTTCCAGGAAGTCGTATTCTGCCATTTTGAGACAATTATTTAGTAAACTTCGACCCTCCTCTATTGACTTTAATTGTTAACCACGAATTCAAGTTCGTCACTGCTACAAAAAATCAAGTAATCGTCCTCGTAAACAATTACTTTATACAGTTATCTAAGGCGTTCTCTGAGCATTCCTCAGTCTTGATAGGTTATAGGTCCCTAAAAAGGGATCCCTGAAAGTGGCAGGTTCGTCAGAAACATTTTAAAATTTAGATTTTTGCCCAAACATGTTCTTTCAACGGTGACATTTCTGGAAATACTTTTCATGCATGTAAAGTCAACTCTGGTTGGATGGGGAGAATAGAGCGCGTCTTTCTGCAAAAAACAGGACTTTGCATTGGTATAGATGCAACGTCCACATTGTTTTTACATTAAGATCAATTTTCGCATGGAGTATCTGCTCACATCCACGCTAGCGTGACATGCTACAGTATCAATTCTGGGGAACTTCACGCGCGAGTACGGCTAGTTGTGATGACGTCCGGTATAAGATACAAAATACCGCTTGTGCGTCACCGACATAGCCACGGAGTCGTGCGGCCGTGAAAACGTCACGCAAATCTTGCGCGAGCTCTTCAATAAAATCTCGTAACGTGTCGTGACATCAGGGTATAGTTGGAATCGAAATAGGCTTTCAAAAGCATGTTCTAATTCGTTTTTCAGGGCCCACTCTTGCTTACCAGTACATTTTCTGGGCTTTTAAGGGCATGGCCTTTCATTTGACGAAAAGAGAAAACAACGAACAATTTTGGTGTCAGCGCCCGTGTAGGTGTAGCTACACTCAGAGGCTACACACAGGCGTAAGCGTGTTGCCAGCTTTATTGCGCGAAGGCGAATGAACCTCATGGTTGTTGTGATAAGAGATAACACAGCGGGTCTTGTCTCAAAAGAAAAAACGCTAGCTCGTGGCATAAATGGACGTCCTGTACATGTGTCGCCCCAGAGCAGCACTAACGAAAAACAAATAAGTCAGCTTTGGCAGTTAGTAGTTTTCATAATATCACAAAGCAACTTCTACAGTTAGCAGACGCTTCGTTAAAGGGTGCCCTAAAGAGCCTCTGAAGATACAAAAAAAACGTGCGTTTTATTCTCTTTTGCTGTTTGTCGTCCTTTTTTGCGCGCTTCGGATGCCGGAACGGTGATTGACGTGACGTCATCAGGGTACATACTCTCGATCGGTCCATGCACAAAAAATTTCAGTTGCGAATGGTCTGCTTTGCCTGCTTTGCCATGCAGTCGCCCACCCGTTCATCCTTGTCTCGGCTGACTATCCTGCGCGACCAACTGATTTTTTTTAATCTTGTGCGTTTCTGACAGCGCAAGTCGAAATAACAGCGTGTAGCCGAGAAGCGCGAAATCTTGATAGGCTAAGCGCTTAGTGCTTACATCGCACAAGTATTTTATGAAGAAATAAGTGGTGAGGAGGAGATATGGCTTGTGGGAAGGGTAGTGAAGGCGAGAAAGAGACCACTTCATCGTCTTCGACTTCGGAGTTTTGTAGGGGCCCTTCAATCTAGAGAAATGTCGCGGGTGTAAGACTGGTGCAAGCGTCGCCTTCAAATTTCCGCACTAGCTTTGCCATGACGTCAGAGATTTCGATATTGTCTGCTCACTAAGCTTAGTTAAGTTTTTTTCTTGGCAGACGTGAAATGCACCGTATTTTAACAAGCCAATGACCAAATCTAGACAATTTCAAGAGCTTTCAATAAGCTACAACCAAATACGAAAATATTCTTTCAAGTGCGCGACGTCCGATTAAAGTACAGGCGCTGGGGTTTCGGCGCAAATGAAAGACGCGCAAAAGTTGACCTCATTTTCTTTTTTTTCTCTTTTCAACAAATTTAATCGAAATTCGCAAAGCTAAGCTCGTGAAACGTAGTTATTTGTGTGTCCTAACTGATTATTTTCTTGCTAGTCTGTGTTTCTACAACGAGAAAACTTGTAACATGCTATAAAACTTAATAATTTCTGGCGTTTCCCGTGCGAAAACTTCATTTTAATTTCGAAGCTTTCCGTAGCAGGGCAGTCGAGATTAAATTCCGCCATCTGGGGTAATTGAACGTGCGCCTAAATCTAAGCACACATGCGTTCTTGCATTTTGTCCCCCATCGAAATGCGGCCGCCGCGGCAGGCAAGCAAGCCCGCGGTTTCGAGATATGCAGCGAAGCGCCTTGCCTACTAAGCTAGCACTGGAATAGAAGCTTCAGTGAGTTGGTAGGGATTCCTACTTGTGAACGTCTGCCCTTCACGATGTTTCGAACGATTTCTTTTTTTTTTTTTCGGGTGGGGGGGTTGCGTGCATATCTGCGTCATGCACGCAGATATGTAACACGTGTTAGCTTGTTTTATTTTTCCGTTTATTAATAAGCTTCAGTTGCGAACGTTACTAAAGCGGCACGAAACCTCCACCACTCCGTCGAGAGCACCGCGGTTCCCGTTCAGTGTTCCAAAATACTTCAATGCAAATTGCTTTGTCCGCTGCTCCCTAGAGGACACTGGATATTCTTGCTGGAGTTCCGTGCACTTGCCCAACCCATATACAGCTTCACCGTAATAATGTGTTGACAGAACTTACACGGTCTCTTATGCTATGGCCTAACACCAACACCTGTGTCAAATGGTCACTTTTGATCGCGCTCGGGCCTGGTCCGGATTGAATTTCTTGATCACGATTGGATTCTTCATACACTCTTAAAAAAACAAGTTAGTAAAAAAAAAGCCCCGCCATCGCCTTGAGAGGCGCCCAGCCAGCGAACGGTCGAGAGTGAGGCGCGAGCGGACGGGAGAGTGGGGCGCAGGGAGGAGAGAGTGAACGGCGAGAGAAGGAGCGGCGAAGCACTGCACCTACCCTCTCCTACACTCTCTCGCACCACATGCTCCGGTTGCTAGGGGCGAGGATAAGCGCGCGCTCCCGCAGCTGTTGCTATGGGAGAGGGAGTGAGAGCGGAGAGATAACACCTGCCGGCGCGCGGACACCTCCTCAACCTATCATCCTCCTCCTCCTCCGCGGACAACGCCGGACAACGCCGCCTGACATAGCCTGACTAAGAAATGCATTCGCATTTAAAAGGTAGCAACTGCAAGCAAATAGGTAGCAAGTGCAGCGCTTACTACCTACGTCAGTAAACAGTTTCTAGCTGCAACCGTTACTAACTTTTTGCTACCTTGTTTACTACCTACGTTAGTACACATTAACTGGAATCAAATAGTATAGTAACTGCAGCCGTTACTAACTTTTTTGCACATGTTACTACCTTTTTGCTGCCCAAGCCGTTAACTATCTAATCTAAAATAGTACGTAATACCTATTGTATTAATTTATAAGTGGAATCGTGTCGACATATCATCATTAATCAGAAAAATGACGCGGAAGATATCCATGTATCAAGAAAAAAAAACATTTTTTTTTAAATACGCAACCGAGATTTTTAAGCGTAACACCACATCTACTTCCGCTTTGCTGGCCACCTTCTTTAGGTTAAGGTGGCCAGCAAAGCGGAAGTAGATGTGGTGTTTTCCGCTCCACAAAACTTAATGAGCTGTTGTAGGGTTACTGACCCTTTTCTCAAGAAACGCCGAGGATTCGTGAAGAAGCACCAGTTCCCTGTCGCGGCCTGTGCTTCTTCACGAATCGTCAGCAGAATCCAATTTTAATCGAATAGTGCCGAGTAGTGGCCAAAAATGTCGGAATATAGAATCGAATATCTAATGAAAGATCTTGTTGAAAAAACAAAGAAAAAAATGCTATCTTCTTATGTCCTGAAGCACTTAACGCGGTGACTGACTGCCACCGAAAGGCTACAAATTGTCGTTCAGAAACACAAGCTGTTCCACATGACCTTACTTCCAACTTTCTCGCCGAGATGTTGCGGTGTTATCTGAACATGGGCTCTCTGGACACCTCAGTAGCAGAAATAGTAAGGTATCACAAAACAATTTTGGCGATACCTGGATAAAGTGCAGCTCTATGCGCTTTCCACTATCTCAAAGGATCATCCTTCCTTGGGGTCAGGAGCTCATTCAAGTATTGTGAACCTCTTGACTATAAGGTCTGAGCTCAGTGCTAGTGATTTTTTACGCTAGCAGTGCGACAGTCTACCAGACTGTTCTCTGGTCTTTTCTGCTGGAGCCATGGCGTGCGGATATGACATAATCTCCTTTAAAATAAATATCTGCTCACTTTTCAACCAGTATATCGGTGAAAGTTTTAACGGAAGGTCTTCTGTAACGACGTTAGCATTGACTTTTAACCACCCCACCACAACCAAGTTGCACCATTGGCCTTTGTCGCGCTTCAGGTATTCGTGCAATCGAAATATTCGAAACTTCGAACACTAGCTATTAGAAAGTAGAATTGAATTATTAGATTAATATTATTCGATTCGAATTCGAAACTCGAATATTCGCACACCCCTAAACATTATATATTGAGAAGCGAAATTTGTGAAAAGAAAATTTCCAAAAAATAAACATAAGCAAGTGAGTAAATTCCACTTTGTTGTAAATATATGGGCACATACCATAAAAGGTGTCTAAAGCTCCAAATAGCTTCTCCTAGGTAAGAAGTGTCATGACCCAGGTCTTCAAGTGCAGTCCACAAGGACTATGGACCACAGGGTTTGACAGTACAGGCCAGG
>JALIZH010014366.1:0-22910 GCA_030522465.1 Rhipicephalus appendiculatus | reverse complement strand
CACTCGTAGCACTAAAAATAATAGGGAGTTTTCGAATACCGTACGCAAAGCTTTGCGTTCGCTTACCGTTGCGGTCGCTGCCACTGCGCATGCGTCGTAACGCTAACCACGGTTAGCGTTTGCGGGCCGCCCGCAAGAAATCCGAAATAGCGTGGGGCCCGCAAAGCCCCTTTGCGGCGTTAGCGCTGGTGGGTGACAAACGCTATTCGAAAACTCATATGGCGCCCTTACGCTAACGCTACGCCTGCAACGCCCGCTAACTTGGCGTACGCTATTCGAAAACTCCCTAATGAGGGCGCCGGATTGCGTACCGCGACCTTACGTTTCCTTTGAAAGAAAACTTGTTTTTCCAAGCAATTTATGCCGGCACTATATGTGGTCACGTGAATGCGGTCAACCAATGAAGCCAGACTCTCAGCAAATTTCATTCCCATTGCCCCGCCAGCATCCATTCCCTTTAAGAATTGAATTATTATGCTCTTATTTTTGTTTCATACAGATTATAATCCCTTTAAAAATCCCTTTAATTAGAGGAACATTACAGCAGAATTTTTGTTTGTAACTTTTATACTTTACTTATGAAGGAAAGAATTGTAAACTTAAGGGCTCGTTTGCTTTGTTAAACACAGTATTAATGAGAACTAACAGACAAAGATGTCAAGGAAAGTATAGGGGAAGCTATTAGAACTAACTGTAATGTAAATGTGAAGAAAGGAAAGTGGACGAAAAGATAACTTGCCACCGGCAGGGACCGAACCTGCGACCTTCGAATAACGCGTCCGATGCTCTACCACTGAGCTACGGTGGCGGTCATCCCTCCGTCCACTTTATAGGGTATATATGTGTACTTAAACGTGGGAGCGTCAGTCAGCGCCGCCTGTTGCCATTACGGCAAGTGTGGAACACTCTTTTTTGCCTGTAGGCGTCACGTAGTACATGATCTTATTACGAGCGGGCAGCTGACTAATAATCCCTCGCATACCACCTGAAGGCACCAAGTCTGCCAGAACGAGACCCTGCCGGTGGCAAGTTATAAGCTCCACAAGGCGATATGTTGGGCGAGTTGGTTTTTAGCTTCCATATTTTACAGCGTGAGAAGACACCACAGAAAGGAAGGCACACAAGACACACAGCGCTCTTGTCTTGTGTGCCTTCCTTTCTGTGGTGTCTTCTCGCTGTAAAATATGGAAGTTATAAGCTTTCCTTTCTTCACATTTACATTACAATTACTTCTAATAGCTTCCCCTATACTTTCCTTGACATCTTTGTCTGTTAGTTCTCATTAATACTGTGTTTAACAAAGCAAACGAGCCCTTAAGTTTACAATTCTTTCCTTCATTCATAATGAGGGTCTCGTTCTGGCAGACTTGGTGCCTTCAGGTGGTATGCGAAGGATTATTAGTCAGCTGCCCGCTTGTAATAAGATCACGTACTACATGACGCCTACAGGAAAAAAAGAGTGTTCCACACTCGCCGTAATGGCAACAGGCGGCGCTGACTGACGCTCCCACGTTTAAGTACACATATATACCCTATAAAGTGGATGGAGGGACGACCGCCACCGTAGCTCAGTGGTAGAGCATCGGACGCGTTATTCGAAGGTCGCAGGTTCGGATCCTGCCGGTGGCAAGTTATCTTTTCGTCCACTTTCCTTTCTTCACATTCACATTACAATTACTTCTAATAGCTTCCCCTATACTTTCCTTGACATCTTTGTCTGTTAGTTCTCATCAATACTTAGTAATTAAGTTTAGTCTGATAATCGCAAAATTTGTTGTTAAATGATCTGTCACGTGGCAACATGTATGCTGCAGGAAAGCTAAACAGTTATCATACCTCCGCAAAATTTTTTTTTCAGCCCTTCTCTCCCAGTTTGAAAAAAAAAATTAAGGCAACGTACTGGTGATGCCAAGCCTAATCGAAGTGAAGAGCTGAAAGGCCTGCCTTCATTTTTCACTTCCTTTCTCTTGTTCTCTTCCACTTTCCACCTTCCACCTCATTCATGTATCCGTTTATTTCTATTTCTGTCTACCTATTTCTTTCTCTTTCTCGCTCTTTCTATCTATCTTTCTCTTCCCTTTCTCTATATTTCTTGCTTCCTCTTTCTATCTCTTTCTCTATTTCTTTGATAGAGAAAGAGATATGTTTATTTTCTGTCTTTCTCCTTCTGTCTTGCTCTCTGTTTTTCTATCTTTTTGTTGTGTCTGTTCCTTTCTACGTCTTGTGGGCCTTCGTTAGTACTGAACAAATGGAAACTCCAGCTGTCCCTTACTTAGCTTGAAGAAACGTGTGCGCCATCTTCGAAGGAAAGCCTCTTCGCCGTGTGCGTCCAGCTGCTCACCGAGGTAATTCCACGCAATGAAGCGTATTTTCTGTAGTGCGGGGTCTCACTGTCTATATATTTCTCTGTCTTTCTTTCTATTTCTTTTCTGTCTCTTTTTTAAATGCGAAGCATTTCTTTGCGTACTGTAAGCACTTTTGCGTTTCTATCTACGTATCTATCTATCTATCTATCTATCTAGCCGCCTACGTCTGGGTGCTCTCGTGATGGCCTCCTTAACTTGGGGTAGACCAAAATTTGTATGGCAGGGTAAGATATATTGACGAATATGTCTGGCTGGTCATGACATGAATAACGTGAAAATCCCGTCGCGTACGTCGTCAAACTCATTTCTCCGGACACGTGTGGCTCATACCTGTATACCACGGGCCGCGCGATGCAGGTATGTGCCACGGGACTTTGACAATTTATATCTACCCAGGAACGGCGAGAACAGGCAATGGTAATTTAAATGAGAGAGCGTCAAGAGAAACTGACATCGGCGGCGTGGACACTGGTAATTTAAAGGCGACAGCATTAAGAAAAACGGACATCGGCGGCGTTGACACCAGGAATACAAAGAATAGAAATCCGAGTCCCAGGAGGAATCGAACCCAAGCATTCTGCGTGGCAATCAAGCATTCTACCACATAGCCATGTCAGGTCTCGAAATTGCTTTGGCAGAACACCCTATGCAGGCGTAATGTTGGTGAAACGTATATTGTGGTTGCAGTGCTGGCTATCTAATTTTATAAACATTACATACGTACTACTATGACGAAGGAGCCATGTCGGGTTAACATCAGTTGTATACTCAAGCGCCATCCACTATAGTTCGTTTACGCAGCACTATTCATGGCTACGATCCTTGCAAGCACAAGCTCTACATATCAGCTTACGGCTTCTGGTGTTGGCAATAGCCAGGTTTCTCTTGGCATCGTTACACAACTGTAAACAACTGGTTATATGAAACGTATGCGACTGTTCAACATGTCTGTGCGTGCAACATTTGTACATATCTTCAGCGTCATTTCATGACGTTTCGCTCAATAAAGAACTACAACCCAGTCACCTTACCTCCGGATGCTTCACATAACATCAATTCCCATGGTACTTGGGATCTGCCTAATTTTTTTCTCTCTCTCTGTGCCCATTCTCTCACCCGTCATAGTTGTTGCATCCCACACCAGACAAATCGGCACACATGTTCTGGGAGCTAGAGAAGAGGACAAAGAGAGTGCGTGCCATTTCATGATGACAGTTTTCTGTTCACTCTGCAGGGACTTACAGTCAGCCTAAACAGCTCTGCTGTTAGAATAAACACTTCAGAAGCGATGCAGCCTGCAGCACAGTTATCCGGGCTCTTTCATCTTCGAGCGCTGGCTGCATGAAGGTCATCAGCATAACCCTGACTGGATGAAACCTTCTCTAATATTTCATACCCAAGGAAGAGGAATGGTGTTCGTCGTGATGCTTAATTACACCATACAATCATCATCATCAATCTGTTCTACATTCATTGCGGGATGAAGACATCTCCCAGTGATCTTCAATGTGCCCTCTTCTGCACGAGCCGATTCCAAACTGTTCCTGCAAATTTCTCAATTTCTTCGCTCCACCTTACTCAGCTGGCCTCAACTGTGTGTGTTTCCCTATAACCCTTGGTATTTATTTGGTTGTTCTCACTGGTCATGTTATCTGCCCACATTTTTCTCTTAACCCGGACCTTATAGCTGTTCTGATATTTTGAGTTTTCTGCTTGAAATGATTATCGTTTTTTTTAAAGTTCGTATTGAATATTTCTTTCCTAAAAAGCAAGCTTTTCCTGCGGCAAAAAGACTTGAAGCACATAAAGTCAAATTAGCTCAACGAAGTTTATTGTTAATTATGAAAAAAAGACCGGCTACCTTCTACAAAAATAAGACAAGAACAAAAATGCTGTGAGAAAATATCAGCATTCGGAGAAAGTTTCATCATTGCAAAAATTTTAATCATTCTGACAAAGGCCTTTCCATCAAACAGTTGAGGTACACTCATCCAAAACGGTTTGGGGGGCAGTTCGGCAAGGATGAGCTGTGCTTATCCAATACAGGGAAGGGGTTCATGTTGAAAAGCATAACGGCTGCTCCTGCTTGTTCACAGATGCACTCTGCTCTCTCTTTATCTCTCAACATTGTGCCTCTTCTTTTTGGTTCCATTGCATGCTGTGCGGTCCTTAATTTCTCAATTCTCAAGTTTTTGTTATTTTCCAAATTTTTGCCTTGTATGAATCAATAGGGGTAGAATTACTTTCGGGAATAAATTGTATAATACTGAAAGTAGGCTGATGGTTCTATAATTCTTCAAGTCTTTGACACGCTTTCTTACGTAATTAATGTTATAATTGGCATTTACATTAGGTGACATAGTGTGCTGATAGTGGAGCACTTGCCCCGTCTGTTCTTGTAGTTGTTTATGTAACTGAAGTTAACTGGTGTTCATCAATGCAGGATCATTATCATGCAGGCACTGTGAATGTACAGGATGCAAAAATGGTTCATTTTGTTTTTGAGAAAAATAGTACCAACACATTCAAGCTCCTTGAGTATGATATGAGGTGGTAGACGTTGCCCGTAGAAAGTGGCTTTAGGTGATAGGAAATAGTATGTAATCGACAAACATACGCGATGCCATTCTAAAAGGCAGGGTGTGCAAACATGAACACAAAAAAGAAGTCAAGACACTAAAAATGCCGACTTTGACTGCAGAGGTGCACAATATCGTAAAAGAAAGAAGGCACGAAAACTTATCTGCACATGCCCATGCAATAGGCGATCCTATCAATCCGACGTACGCGAGGGTCTAGGTCAGGGGTCTCAAACTCATCTCAGGCAGTGGGCCGCAGTCGTAGAATTTAGCACCGCAAGGGCCGTATCATGGAAGATTGTAAGAGCGGGGGGGGAGGGGGGGGGTAGTGTTCGTACACATTGTCAGGAAACACTAAAGAAAGCCTTTCCCACTTTCCCATATCTCATATACAAGTCATTTCTGAAGAAGATTTGGGGGGTCAGGATTTCATCCAACAACATGTAAATACCAATCTCTTAAATGAGTAAAATCTGTACGCCCATTCTGAATTGCTGTTTTGGTTTCACGGATACGCTTCAAAACATGGTAACCACATGGGGTGCCTCACGAAAACAATGTTTTAGACCAGTCATGCCTGTGTAGATCACATACGTACTTATTATGAAAATAAAATATATATATATATGTGGGAGGAACATAGCCATGTGCGGGCTGCGGGCCGCACACGAGGGGTTTGCGGGCCGCGTGTTTGAGACCCCTGGTCTAGGTGAAAGATAACTGTTAAAGCATTTGGTTTCTTCTTAATTTGGGCAAGTTATTCAATGTTTGATTCATGCATGCACTTCCATTATTATCTATGTGCCATGCCTCAATCACTAGGTGCGTTTCTTCATTCCTCTGCTGATACAAAACTGCACATTCATCGAATTTTGGCGTGTAGTTTGGTGTGATGCCACCTTGAGCTTTCCTTTGTTTTAAACCAGTTAGATTAATTCCCAGTATGTTACACACTTTCACCTGGGAAAAAATGTTTAAAAACAAGCTGTATGTGCTCGGACAGCAGATATATCATCAAAATTTAAATAATTCTGAATTAGTGTGCCTCATCTGAGTCGCTGTGTGTAGACTGCAACAACTTTGAAACCGAACAATGGAAATATTATCCTAGTGGTTTCTCTGCATGCACTGCATTTTTTGTATATTTGATTCAATATTAAGGGTTCACTTTTCTCACACATTTAATTTTATTACAACATTTTACTGTTTTGAACAATCCTCCTTTTTTTTTTTCCGCATAAACTCATAAACACATGAAAAGGTTCCCTAAATTGTATAAAAATGTAACTGCTCAATGCAATTTATGTTATTAGTGAGTGTATTGTTTATGCATTTTTGCAGATAATGTTCTCTTGGGCAGATAATGAGCGTATAGTGACATCAATCGGGTACATTTGAATGCGTTTTAAAGAAGGGTTTAAACTAAAGAGCAAGTATGTATGTATGTATGTATGTATGTATGTATGTATGTATGTATGTATGTATGTATGTGGCTGACTGGGCTGTTATCTCTTCATTTGCCAGCTAGGCAGTATTCGCCTCGTGTGCGACCGATGGCGGCGCTGCGAACGGCGCTCCGGTGACGCAAAGGCGGGGATTCGGCTTTTGTCGTCTGCTACGCTCTGGCTAAACTGCAGCATTTTTATTATAGTTCGCTCGCGTCGCACGGCGTTCCTCGACTACTAGCTGCATTTTCTTGTAATGATTTTTATTGAGATGACTGCTAGCATTACATGAGTTTAAGAAACGTTAACATTTAACGTATCTTCTGTATACCGACAGCCATCCCGGGCAGGTTCATGCCCCCGAGTTCGTAGCGTCGCTCACTGGGCTGGACGGCGTTGAAATAGCTTACATGAGAGCGCGAACGCCCGCGCCAAGTGAGTTAAAGAGATTCTCCGCTGCTTTGAAATCGCAGCGCGATCAATTTTGTGGCTTATTCGCAAAAATCAGCGTTGTGTAAACAGACTTGAGATGAACGAAAATTCACGCTCCACTCCCAATTGTAGTCATGTGGACTTGTGCAGACACGATAGCCGACAAAATGAAATCGATAAGTTCATCGACCAGCGGGTTATTGCGGACCACTAGCATAGATTGGGCGAGCTGGATGCAAATAACATCGCTCGGAATGAAACGCCAGTAGTGGTGCGCGTGGTACAGTTCGCCTCTTATGATTAGAGATAGAAACGTTCATGAGCCGCATTCATGTTTTCGATCGCGCAGTGCTGCCTACTCGACTGTGCGAGCCTGCCAATGGTAATGACAGGATGGCGCGCACTATATTTCTAATGCTTGGGCAACGCGATCCGCTGCAGTGTTCGCGTTTCACTTGACACCGATAGTACAGCTTCGTAAACATTAGGAAAAATCGGCGAATGTGTCCAGGAAGAAGAGAAAGAGAGCTCTTTCCCACCATTCTTTTGGCCCCTGAGGCTGATCATTGTGATTCTTTACCGTGCTGTAACACGATTGAATATTTTAAGGTGGGAGCCTTAGATTCCACATAAATTGCGAAAATTGACCGTCGGCGTTCCGCGTCACCAGCGTCAACACGAGTGATGCGAAAATTCATCACATGATCACGTCATCATGACATCCCAGACCAACAAAATTTGTGACGTCATGTCACATGATTACGTCATCACATGACATCGTCGCTTTGCATTGCCTCCGTGATTGGTGGGCCGATCTCGGAGGCGATGCAAAACCAGGTGATGTGTAGAAAGCTTCAATGCAAAACCACGTTACGTCCAGAAAGCATTCGGAGGGGGGGCGGCGAAGGAACAATACATCGACTCAAGAAAAAGATGCCTTTCGCCTTCGAGTCAACTTAGGCAAATGCATAAGGAACTCGAGTCTCTTTAGTAAAGTGATCGCACCAAGCCACATCAGGAGTCGACCGTTGAGACTGATTTACAGTATTTTATTGCAAATACATCTTTCGATGCGAAAGCTTTATATTTATCAACGTTAGTATGATTACACTAATTCTGTTCAGCATATTTTCAGACCACCGTGAACGAGTGAAAAAACGTCGATTTTTTAACGTAAGGATTAAAATATGTTGCAAAAAAAAAAAATAGAACAAAAACAAAAGAAAATCACTCCGGACAACCTACCGATATATCATATCCCCGTCGTGCATCCCCTTTAGACTCACCCTGTTTATTTCGTGTTTCAATTTAAAGTACTTACGACGCGCTTACACAGCAGCTGCTAAAAATGTGTATTTAATCAAACGTTGTTGCCGGTAACGCCACTTAACTTATTTGAATGACATCACACGTCGTTTGTCATGCGCTTAAAACTCCGAGAAGAGGAATTAAACCGATGGCACAGGCTTGGCAACCGAACACGCGCAGCACGCGGTATACATTTATTGCGCTTGAACGCAGACATGGAAGCTGAAGCCCGAACGCTGAAGTCAGTTATCGAAAACGGGCAGGAATGTCATTTTGAGTGCGCCACGGCCATAGAACAGTCGCGAAAAGAAAAATTCACCATAGAAGCAGATGTACACATGGATGGCTAGCAGACGACAACAGGAGCAATTGACGCAGAACGTGCTCCTGACGGCAACTCCACTCGATTTCGCTGTGCATTTTGCTTGAACATTCAGTACAAATTGCTTTATCAACTCGTCCACCAATGTTTCAATAACTCGAGCGCGACAGACAGGCTGGCAGCGTCGAGCAGCCTTCACGTAGCGAACGCGCGCGCGAAGAGCTGCATCCGAGTCCTCTCCCTGACGTCACACGCGAGAGGGCGCCACTCCAAGATCTCGAGCACCATTGACATCATGTGAGTTGAATAAATGATTGCATCGTCCGAGACACTAAAGTGAAACAAAGAATTGCTTTAGATTGATAAATTGTACTCCGAGAAATCTGATGTCGTTAATTTCACCATGATAGGTTTGTTAATATAGGAGAAAATCAAGGTGAAAGTTTCCTTTTAAATTTTGCGCCGAAATCATCGGGCGTGACGTCACAAATTTCAAAGTATATTTATCATATTTTGTGACATTTACTCAACGATATTTCCGGAAACTTCGTACGTTAAGTCTATGGACCCCTTAGAAGACAATCTATTTCATCATTACTGATTAAGAATTACGTAGGGCCTAATAGACGCCGTTAAAGGGACCCTGAAACGGTTATTTGAAGCTTTGTCAGCGTTTAGACTAGAGCATCATCGAACCATTGGCACCACAAATTTAGCGGCACGCCGTGTACCAAGGCGGCTACGGACAATTATATCATACCCTCCTTCTCACCCCTGCCTTGCCTCCTCAACTCATGAGACACGCTGGCATCGCTGGCGATCGCAGAGCTCACGTGAGCACACTCGACGATTTGAGCTTCGCCCAGTGATCACCTCCGAGATTGCACGCCGACAGGTTGCGTGCATCTCGGAGACCATAGCCCAGTGCGCCGCGACATTTGTTTTCCTAGCCGCTACAGGGAGCGACCGCAGCGCCGCCACTGGGCGAAGCCTGAAACACCCTTCTAGGCAATTTTTCTCCCTGAAGACGGCCGCTGACCTAGGTCACCTAGGTACTGAGGCGGAGAACGCCCCTAGCTCCACTCGTCCCTAGCCGGATCGGCAAAATCGCGTTGGTAGATTGCCGGCGTGTTTACTCACGGCAAGGTAAGTTCTTGTCTTGCAGTGATATCTACCGCGCAACGATGAAATTTCTCCGCACAGTACGCGTCTCTACTTAAAACATTTTTCAGCGCGGCAGTTATTGTGTTTTCTTGGACCCTAGGAACACCGTTCAATTTTTGTGACTGAAACTTCTGTAGCTTTCGTCTGACGATATCGCATGGAAACGGTTGCATGCCGCTTTTAGTTACCTTCTTGCCGTAAAATTGAACTAGCCGCGGTGGTGTATCGGTTACGGTGCTCGGCTGCTGACCCGAAGGTCGCGGGTTCGATCCCGGCTACGGAGGTCGCATTTCGCTGGAGCGAAATGCTAGATGCCCGTGTACTGTGCAATGTCAGTGCACGTTAAAGAATACCAGGTGGTCGAAATTACCGGTGTCCACCATTATGGCATGCCTCATAATCAGATCGTGGTTTGGCATATGTATGACCCTATAGATGTTATTATTATGAGTTGAACTAGTCAAATGTTTGTGAGTATGCATGTAACAAGCTAGGTCTTAGTGTGCTAAAAAGCGATGTTTGCGCGGGTGCCCATGCTGCGAGTTCATTCGTAACCCTTTGGAGCTGGATCCGAGCCAATGGAGAAAGTAGAAGCTGTAGAGCTGTATTTAAGTACACTTTGTTCGTGCATATTGACCAGTGCGAGATATGTCACAAGTGGTGTACTAATCAGTGCACAAAAATTGCTCTGCCAACGTTGAACAAAAAGTATTGAATAAACTAATGAGCTGTAGTGTCCCCAGTTCACTAGCTCATAGGCTTCTTTTCGTGAGCCTAATGGGCATAGCCACTGCTCTGAAAAGAAGCCAGACAGGAAGTTCAAGGGGACACAGCTTTTGGATATTCAAAATTTTATTTTCAAGCTGTTATGTGAAGCTTTACAGAAGGCTAACCGATACAATAGGGCTCTCGTGGTTCAAAAACCATAGGCAGGACTACCTCTCAGAGTAAAAGAAATCTAGACCAAAGGATGACAAGTGTGTTGATATGAATGAAAATATCAGGCATTCACAGCAAACCACCAACCAATTCAAAGTCAACTGGCACTGTGTTCAAAGCCAGCAGTGATGAAGTTTGTGCATATAGTTGCGACCATCAGCACTTCTGAGAACTTCCACGGCCTTGCCCTTTCCAGTTGTGAAATTGCAAATTCTTGCTTCTACCTTTACGAGGTTGCTGTGTTTTCATCCGCCTTATCAAGTCACTTGCAATGTCTTACTAGTTTTTCAATGTGTGTCGGAGAGCCTATGCACGCTTAGACTCCTTTAAATGCAATGTTGGCCATTGAAAAATTGCGGTCTTTGGGCACCTTGTTGACATTGCAAATATCAGACTAGACCACAACAAGGTATGGGTAGTCGTGAATTTTCCCGTGCCATAGTTTTATCGCTGCTTTTGCAGTTTTGTCGATCTATGCTTATATATATTTTTTCATGGTTTCATCAAGAATTTTGCAACTGTTGCCTGACCATGAAGAGATCTTTTCTTTTTTTCAAGACTTTCTTTTTTTCTGGCAGTCCAACAAAAGCTTGAGCTCTCAGCACAGTGATCACTTTGCTTACTTTCTTCGCTTATTCTGGTCCACATTGGAGACCCTGCTCCTATGGAGGACCATATCAACACCAGCGGTCACAACATCGGTGGTTATCTTGCACAACAGCACAGCACAGCTTACCCGGCTGACAGTATTTTTCACTGCTTTCATGTTCTGAAGTTTGCTTGCATACAACCACAGATGAGCTCTTTTCAACCTTATCTGTGTGTATATTCTTGCTGCTTGATGTAAAGGGACCCTGCAACACCTGTTGTAAATTGCATACGGCGCAGACAGTATGAGGAAGAAGCGTAGTGGAGCGAAGGCTGGATGGTTTTGGACTGTTCTACGGACCCCATGTTAAGGATGATATTGCGCTGAGCACCAATAAAGGCTGCAGAGAGATTTTCCCATATTCTTTTCGGTGCCGAAACTTGGGAAGCCGCCCTTCATCCCCTCGAGCTGTTGCTGTAGTGTCAGGTGTCATGTCAGTGCATCGGTGTGCTTAGAGCGCCATCTCTGACGCGTGATGGAAACAGCGGACGGCTTCGAAGATGCCCCACGGTTGCCATGCACCGGAGGGTATGTGGAGAGAGTAACGCTCACGAGCTCGGGTCTCAGATGGCACGGGCTTCAAGGGTTTCAAGTATCCAGGAGGTGCGTGATCTACTTGGGGGGCATTGGACGGTTGACTCGCATCGTCGTACGACCCATATAGAGCATTGCCCAGTCATGTAGCGCTAGAGCTTAAAATAAACTAGTTTTATTATTCAACTCTACAGCGCATCACTATAGAACAGTTGCTTCTGATATGGGACATCTTTCTGCAACCAGGCCATAATAGAGCGTACGAAGAATGAGTGGGCGTCTCGTCGATCTTGGGGTACGAGGATTGTGCACGAGGTGAACCAGCTCATCCAATCTGACCAGTTTGAGCTCTCGATGCTCCGTGTCCTTCACAGCTGGTTAAAGGAGGTCAAGGCGTAGTTAGCTGCGCTGAACGCCGAGCTGGAAACCTTCATGACAGGCGAGCAGATGGCAGAAGATTACGATTCCGTCATGGAATATGAAGACAGGCCCTGCTCAAGCACTGCATGGACACGCTCAAGGATTCCTCACCGACTTCGATGGCACATGCACCTGCAACCGCTGACGGGTACCTGCCAGTGACCTTAGCGAGGGAACTGAAGAGACCTCAGCGTGAGTTTGGTGCATGATTGCTCAAGCTAGAACTTTTATGCTGTGACGGCAGTTTTATTCGATGGCAGCCGTTCTGGGACATGTTCCAACACTCTGTACTCAAGAACCTGAACTTATCTAATGCAAATTGGTTCCAGTACCTTATTTCCCATCTTGACGGAGCCACTGCTAAAGCAGTCGCTGGAATTCACGCCACTGATTCCTCATACTGCAACGCACTTGAAATGTTAAAACAAAGATTTGGAAATGCGAAGTTAATAAAGCACTAGCATCTGGAAAGGCCTCACACATTAAAACCCGTCAGGTCGTTGGGCAACGTATTGCTTGTAGAAGCTTTACGACAAACTGCAAGTCAACCAGAGAGGACTGCGAACATTTCTGCGAGAAGACGTTTGGAGGAAGCTCAAGTTCATTCCAATTCGGGAGGTGGATTTGGTTATCAGTGCGTTTGGATGAGGGCAATCTCAACTTACCCGACGCGCGAAGGTTGTCAATGTTACGCTTCGGAGCCAACACGACAACACTTCAGCACAAATAGAAGCTATCGTCGTTCATTTAATCTGCGAAAACAAAATTGAAGCTCCGAAAACGAAGAAACTCAGCTATGTCATTGTTGGAGAAGGCAAACCATTGGCAGATGCTGTTAGTCTCTCAAGTGTGGCTTGTGAACATGGAGTCAGCCTCCTAATCGAATCTGACCAGTTATGGAGACTGATGCCCAGTCGTAGTGAAAGCCAGTGGGATGCCTATAATAGAGCCTCAATCGTAATGAACACAAGAATGGGGTGGATGCTTCAAGAACCATCATCCGTTAATGGACAAGGCGGCCAGTATACAAGCAGTCACATCTGCATCCTACGAACAGATGTGCACAAGAAAGAGGACCTCTCATGTCCATTGTGATGGTTTTTGAAGCTTGATTCTCTTGAGATTATTGAAGAAATGAACCCAAAGCTAGAAGACATCGTCTTAAAGAGGTTGGATGAAACAAGTTTCTGAAATGGTCGCAGTGAAGTTGCGCTTCCAAGGAAACCAACAGACTGCAACCTGGTTGATCATCGCGAAGGCGCCATTTCGGGGACGAAAGAAACAGTAGAACCTTACAACAAAACTATGAGGCAACACAAGAAAGGCAGACATGCCGAGGAGATTGCCGAAGATAAAATGTCCGAAGAAATAATCCCCGAGTTATCAATGACAAAAATAATTCCAGTTGTGCTTCACTCCTCTTCATAGGGAGCAGGAGAGCTCTCTTGTAATGACCAACTCGAAGAGGGAGTTGTGGACCGAGACGCTCTTTGTGTCAAGCCTTCCCTCGTAATCGCAATGACTTTGTACGACATGAGAGGCAGTGCTTTGCTACACCCAGACCAGCACTGCACACACCTCATTTTGAATGACATGCATCGCCGCATTCTTCATGGTGGTGTTAGTGCTACACTCGCTGAGCTTCGTGAAAGGTGCTGGCTTCTCAGAGGATGCCATTGTGTTAAGGCAGTGATTAGTAAATGCCGTGTGTACAAGCAATTTCGACATAATGCTACTTCGACACCAACAGCACCTTTTCCAAAAGACATAGTGCCCCAATCAGAGCCGTTTCAGGTAAGTGGTGTCAACTTTGTTCGGCTTGTGTTTGTGAGAGGAGATTTTAACATGAAAGCCTACACTGTTGTTTTTACATGTGTGGTCGTGCATTTAGATCTATGCAATGGCACAACAGTTAACGCATTTCTGATGGCTTTTCGTCATTTTGTCATGCAGCGTGGAACTGCCAGTGTTTTGCATTCCGACAAAGCTGTGACGTTCAAGGTAGCTAGTCGTGAGCTATAGCAGATTGTACGAGGCTTAATAGTTCAGGATTTCTGCATGATGAGGCAAATAGCGTCCAAATAGCTGAACATGATTCATGGTGGGGAGGCTTTTAGACAAGGACGATTGAAGGCCGCCCCAGCAGAACTTCAGGGAAAGTTACCGAAAGATTCAAGGCGGAGGATGTTGGAAATTGCACGTGGTGTGAACAGTGAGAGGAAGAAGGGTAGTGGAGCGAAAGCTGGATGGTTTTGGACTTCTACATACACCATGCTTAGGAAGGTATTGCGCTGAGCGCCAATAAAGGTTGCAGAGAGATTTTCTCGGAACGCGTTTTCAAGTAATCATTGAATTGGCCCACTCTAGGAGTGTATTGCCTCGCCAATCTGTTGCCTTATAATATTTTTTTTTCGTAATCGTAAGCAACGTTAAAGCTTCATCGCATGCTGTGAGTGCATTCTTTCTTCTTTTGCCCTGCCGAGTGCACTGGAAGCTACACAGGGAGTGATAACAAAGGGGCGGGGAGCTATGTCAGCACATGTCATGGCCATGGGCATTTCTGCGGCGGCCATGGTGCCTACAGAGGAAAACAGCTATTGTACTAAAGCCTGCCGAGGCTGCATGAGAACCTGTTGCACACTGGCTTCATCCTGCTTCAGCTTGACCCAATGAAATGTAGCAAAATCCAGATAGGGCATTTTAAAGCTGTTTCAGTGGGCCTCTTTCGAAACTCGCGGATGAAAGCATGCTAGTTTCACTATGGTCTCCTACCGCTATGTATTTGAATGGCTTCTGCAATAAACACCAACAGCACAAAATATTTTATGGCTGTTTTAGTCAAAAGTTCTGGCGGTTCGCTGTCAAGAGGGATAACCAAACAAACACGTGCATAATATGGCATCACATTAATTTCTGGAGCATTTTTAGTCAGCAAAATTGATAAGCTAAGAATGGCAGAAGTTCAGGGGAAGATGGAAGCTTGAAAAGATGAAACATTCTTGGACATGGGATGTTGCTAGAGTTAACGCTTCGACAAGCAGACTTTTCGTCAAGGCTGCAACTTGAAGACAAGTCTGCTTGTCGAAACTGCTCCAGCGACACAATGTGTTCAAGAATCTTCCATCTTTTCGAGCTTCCATAGTCCCCTGAACTCCTGCCATTTTTAGATAATCAAAATCTGGCGCCATATTACGCAGGTGTTTCTTTGGTTATCACTCTTGACAGTGAACAACTAAAACTTCTGATTGCAAAACGGTGGCCTGATAGAACAAATTGGCTAGAGCAAACTCGTCAAAAACTGGTTTGCATAAAAAATAAATGTCTAAAAAAATCTTAAAAAGTTCTCACAAAGACTTTTTTACAATTCTTGCAAGAGGTTTGTTAGACTTCTTTGAAGAAGTTTTCTAGACTCATACACAGCCACAGGAGGTTTCAAGCTGCTTATGTCTAAATAACATCCCAATTAAACTTCTAATATCCTTTGTGTTTTCTGTCTAGATGTTTATCGAAAGTCTTCTAGCTTTTCTTGTGTTTCTTAGGATATACGTGTGAGCGGCAAGCTGCCCAGCCTTGCTTTTTTTTTTTTTTTCTTGCTCCCCTGTGTCATGTACGACAGCCGTCTCACTGCATAGAGTTTATGGTTTGCTTTTTGTGCAGCGCACACCTCACACCTATTTACCGCCTGCAGGTGTTATGAAAGCACGAACCTAACTTTGAGGATTCAGGCAAAAAATAAACAAACAATAAAATGCAAGGCTAGAGTCAACACGAGTGTTTCTTTTTTTTAATATTGCAATTTTGGACCTTAAGGGAAGTATGCATGGAGGGAAAAGTCTCCATCTGTTCTTTTCTTTGATTGACAAGAATTGTGCTGTTAGTATTTGAATAAAAAGACGAGGATGCTGACCAAAAGAGAAAAAAAAATGTATTGATGTTTCAGCACTCGGAGCAGGAGCCTTGTTCACAATGTCATTGTACATTTAGTATTTTTTGTACATTTGATAAACCAGCTCATGGCAGCAACGATGCACACCATTAGTGCTTGGGTGATGTTCTAAACGCCATGCCATAATGCTGTTTCTGTAGCATTTATAGCATGTACGGTAGTGGGATGGATGTTCTATAGTATATGTGTTGCTGCTGTGCATGCTGTACTTCTAATTTAACTTTGTGAACTGATCTTGGGTTTGCAACCTTTTTCTTTTTCATAAAAATGTTACCATGCCTATGTTAATGCACTGCTTCTGTTGATGGTTATGCTTTCAGTAATCTTATTTTCTTAATGTATAGTCTTACGAGTGGTAGCGATCTTGAAGTATTTTATAAATTTAGCCTTCAGGTTTCTAACTGATATTATACTGTGTATGAGTAGATTGTCGTGCCATTATGTGTTACAGTAAATAAAATTATCACTTCAGTGAGAGAGACAGAGAGACAACACTTTATTTTTGTCCTTGCTGGGTCAAGGGAGGTGGGGTCCGGAAGACTAGCCCTACTGGAGCGCCCCTTCTTTAGGCAGCGGCCAGGACTTGAGTCTTGGCGGCATATTCAACCACCCGGACTACCCAGAGTTGGTCATCCAGGCACACTCTGAGCAGCGTAGCCTTGCATCAACTTCGTTATTTTGCACAAAAATAAAACCTTCATGACTGTCTGTTTATAATGGAATAATATTGCACTTCACCCTGTGCAATGATCAGTTTAAAATCTCTTTCCTTTAAACCAGAACAAATAAAAGTTTACGTTCATTGATTCATTTATGAGATGCCAAAATGACGACTACATGTTCATTCCAACTACTGCCATGTGTTTGTTTTGTTCATACTACAGCGGAAAGCAATCTTTTTGATTTAAAGACTTATCACAGTAAAGTGTGCCAATGTGTGAGGCGTGGTAGCCCGCAATGTTTTTTTTTAATTCTCGGAATATTTTATGATGGAGAAAACCAATATACTAGATGAATGCAACCATTATCTTTTGTTTTTGCAGTAACAAGTGAATCACTAAAGAAAAAGGTTCCTGGTCAAACGTCTCTGCTTCACTCTCACTCATTGTGATGCCAGTAAATTCAAGATTTTTTTTTTTTTTTTTCTGCAGCTGGTTTTCGCACAAGGAAAAAAAAAACATACACGTGAGTCCAAATAGCTCATAAGTGATCTAAACAATAGCAAAAGTCCCCCCTATCTCCCTCTGAGAAAAGTTACCTCGATTTTTTTTTCATCGAAGTGAGTGGTTCGGCGCCCGCAAAGACGGACCGTTCAGAGGCGGTCAAGCATAGATTTCGGTTTCGGTTTTTGACTGCGCGAAGCGCCACCTGCTTCTTGCAGCTGGTGTCATGGCGACTTCCTGTTTACCTTTTTGAAACTCCAAGCGACTTGCAACCTTTCGTTTGCACTGTTGTACTTGACATTGTGGAATATATATCCGCATATATACGTTATGGTTATATTTGGCACCATCCAGGATATCAAGCATCGAAATTTGATGAGCGGCGCTTAGCCCTTTGCCACTAGAAGGTAAGCAAAACACCACTGCACCCTGCACGACGTTCCTACTGTCTGCGTAGTGAAGCAAATATGTATTGTTTTTACGGCGACCGCTGTCCTTGCATCTGGGAACGACGTAGGTGGGGTCGAGTCCTCCCATATTACGTTAACTATAGCGACTGAGACATTCCTCTGTATCGTAGAAGAAAGTGAGCCGCACAAATACGGACGCTAGGCAACTAGACATCGTGTACTCTCATGTGTCAGCGTTTGACGCTTTTCCTCCTGTGTAGACGGATTTCTACCTCTATCAACTTTCTGTCGTTCCTTGTTTATATTCTGCCCTTTTCACTGGACTTTGAAACGACGTCGCATTCGTTCGTCCTCGTCAACTGACGTACGTAACGTGCAGCATATTGCCTTTGGCTTGTTCGCACAGTAATACCACGCCATCGGAGTGGTTCGTGGAGGCATAACATCCCTCGAAGCGAAATTGAAATGCCTCCTGAAGTCTGAAAGGGCTAGCTTATTTTCTGCATCGCAAGAAGCCAGTCACGTGTTTGCCACTACAGGGGACCACAGGCTGCTGCGGCTACTGCACTGCCGTCACCCATTATCGCGCACACATGGCAGAACCTAGCCTCTAAATCCGCTCCACTCCTTGCACGAGTACGCCGATGCAGCTGTGGCAGACGGCGTACGATGGATGCATTGAGTGCTACATGCTGCGTACATTGAATTTGTTTTATTTTTACATGTATATGTACGTAAAATATGATGCATGCATGCACAACGAAAAAGTTGTTAAACAGGGTGGCATGGCTCATCTATTTACAACATCACCACGTTGGGAACCAAATACACTATTTGCACAAATGACATTCCCCACCAAGCAAAGGCGACCAAAGACGTAGGTGTAAGTGCAGTCTACATATATTACAATATTTAAAACCTAATAAGCAACATGGTTTAGACAACCTGTGACCATAATGGCCTACCAACATTGTGCATTTGTACAGAGCTGTCAATGCTTTCAGCGTGCCTTTAACTTGGGTCATTTAAAATATAGAAAGAGATTATCATGATAATCCCGGGTTATGTTGGTCTGGTTTATTGTGTTACTTGCTACTCCAGGCATCGGGTGACGACTATGGTGCACACAATGGTCACATACGCAAAAATGCTTACAGAAATTCGTAAGCAGGGTGCGTGTGCTGGAGCCAATGTTTCAAGAAGTGGACCTGTCATTTTCAAGGCTGCAACCGTCTGCCACGGTTGCATCGGCACACTTGTCAAAACGTCGGCTCCAGCACACACCCCCCGTTTAAGAATTTTTCATCACGAGCTTCCTGCCTTACGAATGCCTACAGTCACACTCAAACACATATGCACTAAGAAGTTAATCATTGTGTTTTGTTAGGGCCTGTTGCTTTTGGGAATACCAGCAGCACTTTCATATTGCACAGAACACTGGCTGAGAAGCTGCCACAGCGCAAGCTCGCTGCTGTGCTGCATTCAGAATCTGTCACTCTAGCTGTAGCACTGCCATTTGCACAGTACATGTGCTAGGTCTTTTGAAAATCACGTGTGGAGCACAATTGAATCTGACTGTAAAATAAATGTGAAGCATTTATTAGTCAACCAGAGGCACTTTGATCATTTCTACTTATCTGCCTGTCTGTTGGTCTGTCTATCTATCGATCTAATTTACTCCATCTATCTTCTAGCTGCCCATATCCGGGTGCTCTATGGTCACCTCCTTAACTGGGTATTGGGCATAAGGCATACTACTGGAAGAGCAGATGCCATCTTTGATGCAATGCAGGGGTGTAGCCAGAAATTTTTTTCGGGGGGGAGGGTTTCAATTATACTTAATGTATATACGCAAGCAAAATTGAAAATGTTCGGGGGTTTTACGCCGCTGATGCAATGTAACACTGCTAGGCAGGATCATGTGATCACAGTGGCTGCTGAGTCTGCTTCAGGAGCTTTAGAGCGAGCTGAAAATGAAACATTAGATTGCCACATGTGCTACAATTCTGAGTAAGTCGGGAAATTTTTCCGCTTTGGCTGTGCGCTCGACAAAACTTGAAAGAAAGCACTAGATTATGTAGTCACTGCCTTTAACGGTATCTTATATGGTAGGTCAGTGCTCAATGCAGGACGTACACTACGCAGCCTGCTGTCACCTTTGACATTTGTCCGCAGGGTAAGAAAGTGCATGAATCTGTGATTGTGAAACTTGGAAATTGTAAACAGCTATTGGCCACAACACTCACATGCAGCCAGCCAACACTTCTGCGAGAAATATTTCTGCTTCGGCATGGGGCTACGATGTTCGGTGAGTAGCAGAAAGCATTCACTGAGACTGCCCATGAACGCTGGCCGGCTTGACGACAAGATCAAAATTGATGGCAAACTTTTTGGCTGGGATGAAGCAAAAGATGTGCACGTAGCTCTTCATCTTCAAGCTACAGGCTCTGATTGACCCTCTCGGCAGTGTGCTTCCAAAAATTTGAGAGTGCTTAACGTAAACGCGCAAAGCCTGTCTAATAAAGTTCACAAGCTCGAGTACCTTCTACTCACCTATGACCCACACATTACAATAATCACAGAAACCTGGCTGCACGAAGGTATAAATGATTCAGTATTAAATCCTCCGACATATCAAATCTTCAGACGCGACTGGCCAACAAGAAGTGGTGGTGTAGCAATAATCCTCCAAGATGGCATTAGTGTTCGGCCCCTTCAACAAATTTATGAGTACGAAAGTTTATTCCTCAAAGTAAGCTGCTGGGGCCATTACTTCACCGTGTGTGCCATCTACAGACCACCGTCTTCAACGCATGAATATCTGACTAAGCTATATGACCACATGTGCGTGTTCAAAAATGATTGTCTGATTCTTGCAGGTAATTTTAACTGACCCAGTGTTGACTGGCACATTCCCGGCTCTGGCTCTGATGTAACGACGTTGAACCCTCTCGTTGACATTGCCTTGATGTGTGATCTTGTACAGATTGTTAATGAGTGCACCAGAGAGGCTGGAAATGCCCGTTCTACACTTGACCTAGTCTTTTTAAAATTCCAATATATACAAATACACAGTCTCCTTGAAGATGGCATCTCCGACCATAAAGCAGTGTTTCTGCTTCAATACTCTGAAATCTTAGATGAAATGATACCTGAACACGAAAACATACGAACACACTTAGTATATTTTAGAAGTCTGGAAGCACATATACTTGAATACAAAGCAACTAAGTTTGTTCGTAATGAACCTTAAAGCTTCTTGTAATAGACGCAAGCATACATTAAAGGAGCACTGACACAAAAATTTTGCACCTTGTTTTTTTTTTTTTTTTTTGTTGCAATAGGTAGCTTATGGCCCACTTATCACGGCTGGAAACCTGGTTTGCGCGAGTGCCCGACGGTTATTTATTTAGAGACGTTTTTAGAGCGCCCAGTCGCAGTTTCGGTTTCAAAGAGCACCGAGCTCGGCAGGAGCAGTTCCAGTGGCAAGATAAACGCAGCTGGCCACGTGACCACGCAAAACTGTGATGTGGGCGCCACGCGCGCGAGCGGTCGCCACACTGACAGCCAGCACAGCCAGCAAAGGCAAAGCTGCAGGCAAGGAGGAAGGAATCGAAGGCAGCGCAAGCGCAAGGCGTGTGCCAGCAACCAGCCAACACAAACTCGTGACGTAGGTTTGTTTACATTGCCACTGCGTTGATGTCGGCGTCGCAGGGGGCTCCGCATCTCGCTCAGTCGCGCGGCATGCACTTTAAAATAGATTTTAAATATGTTCTAGGCTATATTTGCCCTTGATATTTCGTAGATGTTGTGTATGTCTCCACATAAATCTATCTTGCTCATTATCTCGCCTTCGAAATTTTGTCAGTGCTCCTTTAAGAGGTTGCTGCCGCTGATGGAGGTGTGCTCCTTTCAAGTGATGATTCTCAGCCTTGAAAATGCCCTTTAAAAATTGGAGTTTTTTGGGTAAATCCGAATTGTCAAAAATTTTACTGGCAAGTGTTTATCGGATTTTTTCCGATTCATCCAAAAAGTATACTGTGGTTTTTGCACGTAAAACCTGATATTATTATTGTGCTCAAACACACCATAATACTGTGGTGACTTAGAACAACAAAAAATCAACACTTAGAAGGGGGCAAGCAAGAGCAGCGCTGCCTTCGCTTGCCCTGCTCTTAAAGTTCTTTTTGTTGTGCTAAGTCACCATAGTGTCATAGCCACTTGCAACAGTGATGTTTGGCTGGCACGTAGAGGAACGAGCAATTACGACAGAGTGAAATGGTATACCTACTGATGTGCATGCTGCCAGAAACCTGCTTTTACTTGTGTTAGCTGATATCTGGCCCTCGTTTTTGTGGTTACCACGTGAAATCTAGAGTTGTGTTCTAACCACCACAGCTGAATGCCGGATATATTTCAGGCATCTGTTCTCTTAACAAGCCTGTACCAGTGCAGATGCGTGGCTCTCTCTACGTGAAAGTTCCCTTTAAGCTTTGGACATCGCTATTGCAGATTGCATATATTGATGCAACAAGAATAACAGTATCTTCCTTGTTGCACATTTATAAGATATCCTTGAACAATCCATTTCGATCTTGAAGTGGTACATCCTTCGGTGATCTTTCTGCGTTGCTTCTGAAATGGCAATAAAAGCTACAATATGGAAAGCTTGCTTTTGTTGTTTATTAGAAGACATCATTCAAAAGTGTGTATCCCGACTCACAAAAATTTGTATGACCTAGCATCATTTCAGTCTGTAATCAAAACAGCATTCCAAAGCATTCCCCAGGGCTGTGAAATAAAACCATGTTGTGCATCGGCTTTGGTTACAGCAGCGTGCTATAACACACAGTGTGTGTTAAAGTGTTCCTGGAACACTTTTTCAAGTAATGATCTAATGGCCTATCAATGTTTATTGCCTCATGAATCTATTGCCACAAATTTTTTCAAATCTGTCAAGAATGAGAATGAGCCGAGTTATAGGTGACACGCTGCTAAAAAAAGTTAGCCACCTAGAGGTACAATAAAATTAATGATGTCTGTGCAGGTTAGATGTATCTTTCGATGATGTACCAGTATAGAGCACAGGCTGTGACACAACCTTAGTGTCACTGCTGCAGGTAGTGGTACCACTTTGATTTGCTTGTTCCAGGATAAGTTGTATACCGATGTTAAAGTGGCCAGCTTGTTTGAGTGCTTTCATGAGAGCAAGCCTGAAAACATCACTTCGGAT
>JALIZH010014365.1:0-30934 GCA_030522465.1 Rhipicephalus appendiculatus | reverse complement strand
CGGTGCCGACGAGCGAAATGTACATGACGCCGACTCCAGTGGTTGCTGCGTTTAGGTGGTGAGAAGCCACAATCGTTATTACATGTGTTAATTGCAATAAAACCTGACTGAAATTTTTTTGCGCATATGATATCAATATTGTCTATTACAATCCACCAAGATGGTCTATACTCTTTTCCAGAAGTTCCCTTCAGCACTGCGGAAGCTACAGGGCCCATTAGCCAATAGGAAGGGTGATTAACCCCTCCACATGTATTCATCCGCGCCGCGTCGTCTGCTAGCATCCCCCCTGCTGCCATGGCTGAAAAACAAAATCTCACTGATTGCGGTCTTTTTAGCGTGATTTGTGGAATAAAGCAAAGCAATTGATTCCTGTGTTCAGGCATAATTGAAGATTTTGGTTAGTGCATCTGACTGCCGACATCTACGTGCAACATGGCCGCTTACACGTTTGACTGTTCGCATGGTGCCGCCTTGCTATACTTTCCTGCCCGAATTTCCAACCACTGACTTGTGGTTGTGAGCGTCAGTTGCCGACAAATCGTAAAAGCTAAATATCGCCGTGTGGTTAGACTTCAGATAATTTTTTTCGTGCAACCACGCCAACAATGTAACAAAAAAAATTGCCAGGTACTGTTGCTGACACTCGACACTTTCGTGAAGCATCTCAAAACCAACCACCACAACTGAAATCTGGCAAAACAGAGCTGTGCTGCATGATCTCAGAGGATTTCTTTTTGTTTGTATTTGCATTGTGCAACAAAACATAGATGGCATCATATTGCACATTTCATCACTCACATGCATACTGTGCCAAATATGGCGCATACCGATTTCCGACTATATACCCTTGTGGAAAACGAAATTGAGAGGAGCCTTAATGCGCATGATTTTTCAAAGCCACGAAATATGCCAAAATATTTTTTTCTTGCTTCTGCAACGAGAAAATGGTTGCATGAAAAATATAGCAGTCACTGTTGTTGGTGATCCCAGCTTGCACGTGTACCGTGAAATCTATTTCATGTCTAGATTTCATACTGCTCTAGGGATGGAAGCGCTTTTTTATATTTAGTGCACGTAACTATAAGGATTACTCTAACTGTGTCACATTCACCACTGGTCCTCATGCACCCGCTATAAAAAATGTTAATCGGTATGTGCCAAATATAGGACGCCATGCAATAGAGGGTTAACCGCAGTTACCGACGGTTACTGATACAGCAACTAAAGAAATACGACGTAAATGCGATGAAGAATAAACAAATTACTTATTGACGTACAGAAGCAGATGCTAAAGAAGGGCAAATGTCTCAACCTTGCCAACTGCAAGGCAATTATATCTGGATCTATGTTTTCCTGCGCAAGCGTGTGGCTTGTTTACACCCCGTAGCTTTGGCAGTGCTGAACGGTAGTGGTGAAACAGAGTATAGTGATTACGGTGCTCGACTACTAGCCTGAAGGTCGCGAGATCAAATCCCGGCCGCAGCTGCCGCATTTTCGATGGACGCGAAAATGTTTGAGGCCAGGCACGTTAGATTGAGGTGCACGTTAAAGAACCCCCGGTGATTGAAACTTCCCGAGCCCTCCACTACGGCGTCCCTCATAATAATAGGGGCTTTTAGCGTGTACGTATACTTCTTTACGTTGCCGTGTTACCGGATACCGGAAGGAATCTGCGCATGCGCGGGCCTTTACGGAACGTAGACTTTTTACGGAACGTAAACTACTCGCCGGATAGGCTTTACGTTTGCGGCCCTACCTCGCAAATCCACCTTCGTTCGTGGCTACGCGCGATATTCAATTTGCGGAGACTCCTGCTGCCGAGTCAAAATAAGCCGAAGTGCGAATGCGAATTGCGATCACCATGTTTCAGCCGGCTTACCGAAGCTAGAGTGACGTAAACGTGAGAGGCCTAAAGCGCCTAAAACCCCCGACAGGCTGGATAGGTGGCACCATCTAGCGGCGTCAATGTGAAACAGGCAAGCACAAAATTGTTATTGCAGAAACATCGCGCATTTTACTCCTTGCGTAAATGCCTTGCAGTGAAATAATTATGAATCAGTTGCCGTTTACATCATTTCCTCCCTCAAATACTAGATGATAACAAACGTGTTCATGACTGTGGTTGCACGAAGCGTCACAAGATGTCGACACCATCGTCGTTAACCCGATATTTTTGCACCCTTTTTCGTAAACCGAGGTAATGTACACGCTAAAAACCTCTCTTATTATTTTGCCCAAGCGATTATTCAATCTTATCTAAATCAAGTATAGTTTAAATGCAGTTAATCATCACCATTTGGTGGTTTGCGCAAACGTAAAGGTTTACGCTTACGCACGCACGTAAACGTTTACGTATGAGGAGCTAAAACTTTTCTGCAGCATGCGTTCCGGTAAGACGGTAAACGCAATCCGGTAACCGGTAACACGGTAACGTAAAAAAGTATACGTACAAGCTAAAAGCCCCTAATATCGTGGTTTTGGCACGGTAAACCCAAAGATTTATTTTAATTGTAAAGAACCAGCAGTAAATTCTTACTGTGCTGTGCACTTTGTTGTTGTGCACTTGGTTGCTGCGCAAACGAACATCTGTGGGCCACGGCTGCTGCATTTTCGATGAAGGCGAAAATGCTTGAGGATCGTGTGCTTAGATTTATGTGCATGTTAACGAATGCCAAGTGGTCGAACTTTCCGGAGCCCTCCACTACGACGTCTTTCATAATCGTATCGTGGTTTTTGGACATTAATGTCCAATAATTATTTTTACGTCTGCGCGTAGCAGTGACCGTTTCAAAGTATCCTAGAATGCCTACTTCAAGTACAGTTGTTAAGCGACCACTACGCCATAATTCTTGCTTTTGTGGATCAGCGAAGGGCCCACTACGCGTCTGTGAGACAACACGTGATCCTTCAGAGCTCCTCACTTGATAGATGCTTTTGCTGATGATCATCAAGAAAGATGTCAGAACTTTTAGGGGCGAAGCTCCTTATGGCATCACCTGGGCGGTTCTCAGTTGTTGATGCATCCTGAGTAGCCAGTAGCGTCTCCCTTAGCATACAATAGATGGCGCTGTCCTATAGAGATGCATGCAAACTGCAGTTGGGTGACGATATACTAGATGGCGTCAGTGGTTTTTCCTATACGTTGATGATTAAAGATGATAGATGGCGCTGTTATAATAAGACAATGCGCTGTGACAGTACGTGACATGTATCGCCCTCTCCTCTCCTACTCTTCCCCCCTCTTTCTCCTCTCCTACGGTCCCCCCCCCCCCTCCTATCTTGCCTCGCGGCGCCGACGCAGGCAGCGTCACGAGGCAGCGTCAGGGCAGCGTCTTGATTGAAAAAACCGACTGCTCGCGCTGCACAACTGTTCACTGACCACCGCGTATATATAGGCACTGGATTTCGACCTCCAGTGTGAGATGTCTCCTGTGCGTGATTAAACGATAAAAAAAGTCACAGTTTCGCCACTAGGGCGAAGCAATGAATGCGATAGCAAGAAATTAGTTTGTCACGCGAAGAACGACAAGCAGCTCGATACTTGCAGCGCGCCGCCGCAGCACGAAGGACGCTCGAAAAGGACGCATAGGTATACACAGGCCAGGCGTGAACTAACAACTGTCGCAGTGTTACGTGTTTGTATTTGAGCAACGCGCTGCGAGTGTCCACAATGCAGAAGCCGACGCTGTTGTTGTTGTTGCCTCTGACATGGCTCATACCCACTCAGGGGTATTGGCCAAGGATAACTTATATGACTTTTCGACGCTGTTTGATACTTCTTTTTCTTTTAAACTGTGGCACGTGTAATGACCCCCTCAGCGTCTCCTGCCACGCGGTGGCGTCTGACGCCAAGTGTGCCCGGTGTTCTTTTTTTTCCTTCTACATCATGAGTGGTACAGAAGGGAGCCACTTTTTCGTGCGCATCTTAAGGGCAGTTTTCAATTTGAAAGAAACTGTAAAAGCGTTGCGTGATAGAAAACACGCTCAAGCTGTTCCGAGATCTGCGTATCGCGAGCGGCAAATGGTGCATATGAATATCTCGCCGTTATATCGCTGGCACGAGCATGGCGTGTGGCTGCGTTGGCTTGCGCAGCAGGCTGCGGAGTGAGGGGTCGCTGGTTCGAATCCCCGGTCAGGTGGTTTGGGTTTTTTTGTGCTGATTCATTTTTCTTTATGCCTTTTTTATATATAGACATACATATACATATCCGGGACATGACGGCGTCGACAGACGGCGACGGCGAAAATCAGCCGAGAATGTCCATATAATTGCTATCGCAATAAAAAATTCACAGCGTACATGTAAAATTAAAGTGAGCTGCAAGTTGCCATGACTCTCATCAACCCTTTAGTATAAACGCTCCCGATCTCACGTTGTTGATGATGTACTGCGCAGAATTCGCGGAAGATTCACGGTTTACCGATGAACCTCCGCAGCTTCGCCCACTCATCATCATTCACTCCGGGGATATGCTGTGATTTTTTGTATTAGGCAGACCTTTAAAACACCTATTCATTGTGGGAATCACATGGTTTGACGACTGGCGCAATTCTACGCCCGTATTCTACGTATTTGAGCAATCGCCTTGCCCAGCACGCACGGTTATACGGGGGGGACACGCACGAGTCGCGTTCACTTGTAGTCTAGGCAGAACCAAATCCGGCTGCTTCTGCTCGCTAGACTTTGTGTTATTGCTTCAACTTCAATTCACGGTGCCCATACGTCGCCGCGTGTGCTCATAGCTTCAGTCCACATCGGCATGATTCAAAGAAGGCTTTCACCTTAACATTCATAGCAAGTTCCGACCCCCCCTCCCCTTCCTTACTCTTCTTTGTGCTTTTTTTTTTTTTGTACTCACCCGAACGCCACAAAGAGGATGTGTACGGTCATCTCGGGCAACTCCAGAACAGCTAAGTGGACGAAATGCCCGCGCAGCTCACACGATTACTTTATTCAAACGCATTATCTATCAGCAACACGACTATGAAAAGGCGTTTAAGACTTTTGCCTTAATAGGTCCTAATCGAGCGAGGTATCCATTTTCGGCACAGGAACACTTATTGCGTCTCTTGATTTTCGACAAGTAATGCAAGGGTCAGAGTTGCAGCATTACTGACGAATACTTTTACTTTGCTTAAACGCCAACAACCTTCATCAAACTACGCAGTATAGCAGTTTTTGTTACTTCAGCTTTCTGTGAATAAACATTCGTAAGATGTTGCTTTAAAACATTAAAGTATATGGGCCACGTATCACTTCAAAATCAACCAGAAAGGTGTGTCGATGCGATAAAAAACACTTTTCTCTTAATATACCGGCGAAATAAGCATGGGAGATTCAAATACTTGTTGTCTATATCTTTATTTTAAGTAATTTAGCATAAACATAAAAAATGAAATCGGATGTGTCGTGTACCCATGCGATTGTACCGCGCATGTACTGTTAAGCAAGGCAGGTGCCCTGCCTAATATGGAAGTTTTGACTTGCAAATTGCGAAATATCTATTGTCCAATGTTTATTCGAGGCGGTATAGAATATAATATTAACGGTATCTAATATTTATTTATTAAAATCTTCTTCTGGGCTGGACTTCCAAATAACTGTGATTCGTTGGGTTGCCTATATGTGTGTTTATGTTTATGGTTTCTGCAGAAACGAAGTCATAGAGTTATTGGCAAAAATGCACTCTTACAAAAAAATAAAGCAACAAACCACGTAACATCACTAAGCCGTAAAAGCTTAAATGGCGCAGTGACTGTGATACCACTGCTATTCCTACACTATACAAGTAGTTTGTCGTGGCGGCAAGTATTTGGATAGCTGCTGGCATTTTGCTTACTAGTTAGTGCTAACGTGACGACATAGTCGAACGCAGGAAAAAAATTCTGGAACTCATGATTTTTCTTTTTTTTTTGCGCTTTCGCAACGTGTAAGTTCCTCGAAGAGTACTTTCTTAGTGCCTAACTACTCGAAACTAGTTTTCGTGTGTTTCTAGGGGATCCATGTAGACGAGAAGGTATGTTGATAAGCGCACGTTTGAACACAGTTCGCCGATTTGTAACAGCTGGCACGCATCAGATTTTGGTTTATCTCAATAATACTCTGTTCTACTTTTTCTGATGTTGAACACCAATGGCAGATCGCTAGCGCCCGCCCGGATGACGAACGGAGCGCGTAGATCCGAGCGGGATTGCTCTCGGAAAATCTGCGATTGGAACGAGTGCGCCTCGCCGGGAGCAGTCGGTACACGGGGTTCTTGCGAAGGGGCGCGAGAGGGTGTGAGCGAGATGGGGGGCGAAGCGTTTTCCTGGTCGTCCATGGCTGTCCGCAATTGTAATCTTCCGGCCGTAACGGGATAAAAGACCGGCGCACAGAATACGTCACGTGAACTTCCGGCGAAATACGGTGATTTCCGCGGATCAGGAATTCTTGCTCCACGGAGCAATCCGCAATCTGCGGTTGCTCTGAATCTGCTATTGGAACACACGATTTACGCTCCCAATATGCCTACGGAATGTGATTGCTCCACTCAGAGCAGAAAAAGTTGATCTAGATCTGCCATAAGTATTCAGCATTAGATTTTCCAGTAATCTTTCTGTCGAAACAGTCAAATTTCTCATTTTCCCATGTAGTGGGTAGAAATAAATGGCCGTCTCATGGGGTAATTAAATGGACACCTATGGTAAAAAAAAATATAAAGTTAAAGAGATGGAGTCAGTAAGCGCTAGAATAGGGAAAAAGGAGATTGTTGCCATTCGGGATCACGCGCATTTACGCTGATAACGGTCAAATATGATCATTTCGTTAAGCTGAGCGCATACGCTGACAAGCGCATTGCAAGAGGGCTTATTTTAATCCTTCGTGCTTTTAAGGATTACTGCTGCACTGTACTGCGGCCGGTACGTAGGATTAGAATGGCAGCAGCAGCAGCAGCAGGCTATTATTTTCTCATTCCCAGAGGCGACGTGACGCTCATTAGAAGGTTCTGCTCTAGCGCCTTCGTGGAGGCTGTCTGACTAACTAATGGGGTCTCTTGGCACCGCTAGATCGTGACCTGGGGCATAAGCTTGCTCCTCTCCTCTATCATTTGGTGACCCTACCTAATGGAAACTGTATAGTGTACAATGCTCTTGACTATTTCATTATCATCCTTATAGTTTGCGGTCAAAAGCACATTCTGGGTGAAACCTATTAACGGTATCCGGTTGCGCTGGCGAACTTTCACAATAGCACTGTATGTTTGAGAAAGCTATACACTTCACAGGAGGGGGTTCATTACTCTTTGTTACCTAGTCCACAAGGACGCTCAATTAATTTGCACAGCCCAGTGCGAAGTCGTGCCTGAAGTAAAAATTCTATAAATCAGTTTCAGTCGGAGTTTAATATACTATCGATCCTGCGTTCTATAAAGTGGTGTTTCCTACAGAGGTATTTACACTGAACTGTACATATACATGTATAGCAAGTAGACAACCGAGGGAACTACTGTACAATGGCGTATTATCGTTCGAAAGCTCCAAAGCACGAAATTAAACGATTTTATCGCTACTTTGAGTGTTTTGGTATAGCTCATACTGTTCAAAAGTTGTTCAAGTGTTCCGTGTTGCTATTAATGCACTTTCGAACAAGACATATTGAAGACGATGGATGTCTATTCAAATACCACGGAACCTCGAAGGCCGCGATCATATATTATGTGTGATCAGGTGTAAAGATCCAGGAAAATGAATCCGTTAAATAAAATTTTATTGAAAGAATTTTCAGAATTCTGCTTTGTTTTCAGGACATTACTTGATACCGACTGACGTAACTAGCCTAGCACCCCGCCTGACCTAAACCCCGCCTTCAACAGATCGAACATAACGTTGTTAGGAAATGAATTTCTTCTTATTACAACATATTAATAATAAGACTACCTTGAGACGAAAAGTACCTGCAAAACAACTACGAGAAAAATTTATTTATTAGAGTTCATGTAATCGTACAAGAAAGGAAAGCTGACTTCAATATTGCGTGTTGCTGGGCGAATCGGTCGTACATCATTAAAGGGACACTAAAGAGAAACAATGAATCAGATTAGATTGATGTATTATGCTCTGAAAACTCTAATGTCGTTAATTTCACTATCATAGGTTCATTAATAGAGGACAAAATCAAGTTCAAAATTTTGTTTCCAAATTTCGCGCCGCAATCTCCACGCGTGACGTCACGGATTACACAGTGTATCTATTGTATTTTAGCGCCACTGGCTCAACCAAATCCTCAAACTTAGTATGGTAAGTATCTGGCCCCATGTGAAGACAGTGTACTTCATGTGTGGAGCACACATAAGAAAATGACTCGACACGTCCTACTAGCACCGGAGCCGAAACACAACGAACTTTTTCTTTATTTTCTGCGCCCCTCGCGCCAGCCTGGCTGCTGCGCCACATGAGATCACGCCCTCTTCTTCCTTCGCCGCGCAATCCCGTCGATGTCGGTGGCGCTACATAGCTCCTCCCCCTAGAGAGCAGCATGGTCTGCGAACGAGCTCAGCACTGCCAAAAAACTCTGCGGGTTGAAGTAATGTCCGCACCGACGGGAACGCAGACATGTGGGACTGGATTGAGCGACGCAACTGTGGGAGTCGTCTCACAGTAGGCTGGCTTCAGGCGCTCTAGTGCGATAGTGTCAGGTTTGCCGTGAACATCCACAATATATGTCGACTCGCGTTTCTCCAGTACCGGAAATGGCCCGAGGTAGTGTGGTTGGAGAGCAGGTCGAATAGGTCCAAAGCGCACAAAACCGTGTGTTGCATTGGTCAGGTCGGATGTGATGTACGGTGTGCGTTCAGGAAGAGGACGTGTCGGACAGGGTTTAAGATCCTGGAAGAGGTCCCGAAGACGGTGGCCATATTCGTGAGTAGACAGAGGTGCCGAGGGTGGTTCTGGTGAGAAGAAGTCGCTGGGCAGACGGAGCGGAGTACCGTAGACGAGCTCCGCGCTCGAGCACCCGAAGTCCGATTTCAAGGCGCACCGGATACCCAGAAGTACCAGTGGCAGACGCTGAACCCACTGCGATGGCGTGCCATGGGCAATCAGTGCTGCCTTGAGTTGTCGATGGAAGCGTTCCACGAGGCCATTGGCCTGGGGATGGTAGGCGGCCGTGCGAAGGCGATGCGTGCCAAGCAAACGCAGGAGCTCATGAAAGAGGGCAGACTCGAATTGCTGTCCTCTGTCAGTCACTATCTTGGCAGGGCATCCGAAGCGCGCAACCCATGTTGTGACAAATGCTGCCGCGACCGTTGCTGCAGAGCTATCTGGAAGCGGAGTCGCTTCTGGCCAACGCGTAAATCTGTCGACAGCTGTGAGCAGGTAGCGAAATCCATCACACGGTGGGAGTGGTCCGACAATATCAATATGGACAAGGTCGAAACGATGGTCAGGCTGCATAAACTGGCGTGTTGGGGGAACAGGGTACCTGTCAACTTTGGCACGTTGGTAGGGTGTACATGCACGTACCCAGTCGCGTACATCTGCGTTCATCCGGGGCCATACGTAGCGTGATGAAACAAGGCGTTGCAAGGCACGAACGCCGGGGTGAGCGAGCTGGTGCAGCCTGTCGAAAAGTTGCTTGCGTAACGTGCTAGGTACAAAGGGTCTGGGTGGGCCTGTCGAAGTGTCGTAGACAAGGTTGGCGCCATCAAGCAGGAGATCGTCCAGACGCAGTGCTGTTTTAGATGAGCGTAATTTTATGAGCTCGGGATCATTAGCTTGGTGTGTTGCGAGCGTCTGCACATCGAGTGGCGCAGGAGCTGCAGGTGATGTCACGGCGTCCGCGCGGCTGAGAGTGTCAGCAGGTATGTTCTGGTCGCCGCTGACGTGTCGGATGTCGGTGGAGAATTCCGATATAAACAAGAGATGGCGTATTTCTGGTGGCGTATGCATCGACGACTCTCTGCAAAGCGCATAAGTCAACGGCTTGTGGTCCGTGAAAATTGTAAATGGTCGACCTTCGACGAAATGGCGAAAGTGTCGGATGGCGAGGTAAATTCCAAGTAACTCTCGACCGAAGGTGCTGTAACGAGCTTGTGTTGGGCTGAGTTTCTTGGAGAAGAAGGCTAGGGGTTGCCATAAGTTGTCAACACGCTGCTGGAGAACCGCTCCCACGGCTGTGCTAGACGCGTCACTCATGAGGGCTAGAGGTGCCGTGGGGTTGGGATGGGCAAGAAAGGCAGCGTTGGCGAGAGCGCCCTTGATCTTGATAAAGGCATCTTCAGCAGTAGCGTCCCAAGGGAGCAAGGATGTCTTGTTCTTGCTGGTAAGCAGACGGTCCAAAGGCGCCACTATATCTGCACAGTTCTTGATAAATCGGCGGTAAAAGTTAACCATGCCGAGGTATTGCCGCAGCTTCGTGATTGTTGTGGGCCTAGGGAAGTGCTGGACTGCTTCTATTTTTGATGAAAGTGGGCGGAAGCCCCTGGAGTCCAGGTGATGTCCCAGAAAGACCAAGTTAGAGACACCAAACTCGCTTTTCGAGACGTTCATGACGATGCCGTGGTGAGATAGTCGTTGTAGCAGACAACGAAGGTGTTGTAAATGCTCTTCCACAGATTTACTGGCCACCAACAAGTCGTCGACGTAGGCGAAGACGAAGGGTAGACCACGCGTGACTGTGTCAATGAAACGTTGAAACGACTGAGCGGCATTCCGGAGACCAAACGACATTCGCAAAAACATGGCTGATCCCTCTGTCAAAGGAATCGGTATAACACGAAAGTGCAACGTGTCTTCACGGAGGTAGTTGAGCGTTTTTTGTGCATTGTTTCACTTCGAGGGCGAAGGAACGAATGCTACAGCAACAAATTGAAATGTCACGCGAAGAACGGCCAGCATCTTGAAACTTGCTGCGTGCACCTCAAGCTGAAAAGACGCGCGAAATGAGCATACACAGGACGATCGCGGACTGTCACAGCTCGACACCTAAAGCGCGCTGCTCTAAAACAAGGAAAGACGCACGAAACGAACGCACAAATATACAGAGGAAGAGCGCGAAATCTGTCAAAATTGTTACTTCGTGTGTGAGCTGCGCGCTGCTTTTGTAAACGCGGCCGCTGCGCTGAGAGAAGAGACCTTCGCGCACTTTTAACCACTGTAACTTCATAGCAAACTTGCGGTGGAAGCAGAAGACGAAAGCGCCCCAATGCCCCGATCAGGAGATAAGCGCGCGCGCACGAGCAGCCACGCCCCATGGAGGCGCGCGATCACCGCAGCGAGAGGCACGGCGACCTTTAGAGCGCGCACTTCGTGCCACCTTCGCGCCATCTCGCTACTGATGACGAAAACGCGCTGAAGTCGAGGAGCTCTGAGGACCGCCAGCGGTATATGGAGTATATAAATAGCTTGCCGTTAGCAAGCTGAGGTGCGTACGCTCCCATGGCCGAGTGGTTTTGCGCCTCGCGCTGCGGAGCGAGAGGTCACAGGTTCGACGCCCGGTGATGGAACGTTTACTTCTAACTTTTTCTTTGATCTCAATATGTTAGTTTATATTTTACAACGTCATATCCGTGACGGAAATACGTCAGAGGAGCCGTCGTGGACCCCGGCATAAAACACTTTCGTGTTAAAACTCGAAGAGTCCGACTGGTGTTGTAATAGCCGTCTTGGGTATATCTTACTCGACCACGGGAATTTGGTGGTAGGCGCGGACAAGGTCAATCTTGGAAAAGATGTTGGCGCTGTGCAGAGCGGCGGTGAAATCCTGTATGTTGGGTAACGGGTACCGATTCGGAATCGTCTTAGTGTTTAGAGATCGGTAGTCTCCGCATGGTCTCCAGTCGCCCGATTTCTTGGGCAGCATGTGGAGTGGAGCTGCCCAGTTACTGGCGGATGGGCGAATAATTCCTAATTCCAGCATGTGTTCAAGTTCTGCACGTGCGACTTTGAGCTTGTCCGGAGCAAGTCGACGTGGCCGGAAAAAGGCAGGAGGTCCGGAAGTAATGATGTGATGACGTACGTCGTGGCACACTGGTTATTTCCAATTAGGCGGTGCGGTGATGTCAGGGAATTCTCGTAGCAAAACCGCGAAGGGTTCATTGGAAACCGTAGCACAAGAGAGAGCTAAATCTGTGGTTTCCGGCGCAGCAATGCTTTTCACAGAGAGGTAAGTTGTCGCGTCTAGGAGACGTTGTCGCTTGACGTCGACGATAAGGCCATGGTCGGTGAGGAAATCAGCACCGATAATGGCAGAAGGAATTTCGGCGACCATGAACAGCCAGCGAAATGGTCTTCGTAGTCCCAGGTTGAGTGTGAGCGAACGTTGACGAAATACTGGAATCCGCGTTCGATTCACAGCTTGCAAGTACAGCATGGGAGTAGCAGCGCGATTCATGCGTGTAGCAGGTAGAATACTGACCTGTGCGCCTGTGTCAATTAGGAAGCGTTGCCCAGTGACCTTGTCGTTGAAATAGAAGAGGCGACATGGGGAGGGCCCGTGACCGCTCGTCGCCGCTAGCGGTCGGCCGGACGGTTTTCCGACCAGGCGCAAGAGAGGAGGCAGCGACGTGCGCAGGCACCAAAACGGCGGTGTTACCAGCATATGTCAGACTGCTGTGCTTGACCGTTGCGCTGGCTCTCGATGGATGGGCAGCGTCGATAAGATGGGAAACGGCGACGTCGACGGGAAGAAGGAGAACGCTCCTACGAGTGGTGGCAACCAGAAGCTTCTCCAGTCTATCGCAGTACTCAGCGACAGGAAATGATGTTGATGCTGGCTCGGACGGCTTTGTCAGTGATGGGCTGACGGCGTGCGATGCTGAAGCCGGAATTGCAGCTGCAACCACTGGATGTGGATTGGCAACTTCCATAACCTTGTCAGCCAATGTAGCCAGCTCTGACAAATTCTGGGTTGAAGCAGTTGCCAACACCATCTGGACGTGGGTGGGCAAGCGCTGAAGGAATAGCTCACGGACGAATGTGCTGTCCGTGGTGGAAGCGCGTGGACCGAGAAGATTAAGGAATGCACGCAGTAGCTGGCTTGGCCGTTGATTGCCGAGTTGTTCGATTGAGAGTAGCTGTTGCAACCGCGTGCGTTCCGAGAGAGCCGTGCGGTCCAGTATAGCGGACTTCATTACGTCATAAGGCGACTCTGGTAGGTCGTGCGCGAACGAATGCAGAAGGTCGGAAATCTCGTCGATGACGGTCGCTGGAAGCGCGTCGACCACCAAGAGGTACTTGCGAGTCTGGGACGTAATCCGCGAGAGCTCAAAACGGGCCTCTGCTTGGATGAACCACGCTGAAGGATTCCGTTCCCAGAACCCTGGCAGTCGGATGGTGTCCGAGATAACCGCAGCGGTTGAATTGGTCTCGGCGTCCGCCGGGTTGGTCGAGGCTTGCTGGCGTTCGTTGCCGGTGGTTGACATGGCTCCACGTCTTTTAAATGCGAATGCATTTCATAGTCGGGCTATGTCAGGCGTCCAGCGTTGGCGTTGGCGTTGTCCGCGGAGGAGGAGGAGGAGGACAGGTTGAGGAGGTGACCACCCTTACTGCGCATGCGCAAACCCTTTCAAAAAAAATAAAAATAAAAAACCTCCTCTTTCCCTCTCTCTCCTCTAGGCATCCCTCCCCGCGGCAACCACACCCTCACTGCGCATGCGCCTCCCCTCCTCTCTCCCCTGCTACGCTCCCCCCCTCTCTCCTCTAGGCATCCCTGCCCGCGCCGTCCACACTCCCACTGCGCATGCGCGTCCCACCTCTCTTCTCCTCTCCTACGCTCCCCCCCTCTCTTCTCTAGGCATCTCTGCCCGCAGCGTCCACACTCCCACTGCGCATGCGCGCCCCCCCTCTCTCTCTCCTCTCCTACGTTCCCCCCCCCCCTCTCCCTCTCTCGCCTCGCGACGCCGACACAGGCAGCGTCTGCTAGCGAGTTTCTTGGTTGAAAAAACCGACTGCTCGCGCTGCACAACCGTTCACTGGCCACCCCGTATATATGGCAATGAATCTTGACCTCCAAGGTGGTGCCGGTGGGAGATTTCTCCTGTGCGTTGTTGAACAATAAAAATTCGCAGCGTGCGGGTGAACTAAAAGCGGACTGCGGCGGAGCTCGGCGGAGGTATACATGAAAAAAAAATTTTAAAAAATAAATAAAAACAATTAAAAAAACAAGAAAAAGCAAAAAAAAAGGGCGCTGCGCCTTGCTCCCGACCGGGCTGCAGAAATCAGGCGCCTTTTCCTTCTTCGAACCACAACCACCATATATAAATGGAGTGAAGCGCGCGCGAAATGCATTCGCATTTCCTCACGATTCCCTTCGGGGAGGTGGGCGCATTTTTTTGTTTGATCGGGCACAAGTTGCTACTTGATGCAAACGTCCGCGGTCACCAATTGTGGAGCACACATAAGAAAATGACTCGACACATCCTACTAGCACCGCAGCCGAAACACAACTAACTTTTTTTTATTTTCTGCGCCCCTCGCGCCAGCCTGGCTGCCGCGCCGCACGAGATCTCGCCTGACCTCTTCTTCCTTCGCCGCGCAATCCCGTCGATGTCGGTGGCGCTACACATGTTTATCCATTAGGATCTGCGCAGGTCCCCGTAGGCGCCGTCAAAACATGTGACTCAATGGCAATTGGTGCGGAAACGTCATGGTGGCGTCGCCACCGCGTTTTCTCTTTGCGCGTCTTCTCGCCGCAAGCGTGGTGTTATTGGTACTATCGAAAAGCAATTTACTAACACGACAAAAATTGTTCTGGTCTTTAGAGTCCCTTTAAACAAGGTTCTGCGGAAAGGAAACACGGACAAGAAGTATTGTAAAAACTCTTCAGCGCGAACAGGACGGAGCACACGAAGAGGACACAAGAAGTGAGCGAGGACGGGTGCAGACTCACGACTGCATTTTATCCAGAAGAAAAAGCATATTTATACAATACAAACCGCATATTTATCTACGCGCATGCGTGAAAGCTGCTTTCATTATCATACAATCTTATGTATCACTGACGCAAATATCTCTTTTTTTCGCGATGAAGTAAGCCTTGGCAAGCTCACGTCCCAACTCGTCCTTACTACGCCTCAAGATTTTCCTTCTCGCCAGCAAATGCACCCGCCTCGTTCGCTTCTTGTCGATGTGTCCTTTGCGCAGCACCTTGTGTAATGATTGAAAGGAAAGCTGAGCACCATAAGTATTCCGCAAAAACTGCGAAGCCTCCAAAATCGCGGGTTCGGCTCTGTTGACAGTTACTGGCGACTTCAATGCGCACCATCATACATGACGCTAACCCATAACATGGCTGAAGGGCGGGTGCTTCTGCAGCATACTACCAATCTTAACATGTTATTAGTTACTGATCACAACTTTCCCACACGTCTAGGCAATACTGTAATGATGCACACCACGCCGGACCTGGCTTTCGTCAAGAACGTCGAGTGCCCCCTCTGGCAGAACTCGTGTGGGAACTTGGGGAGTGACCACTTCATCGCGTTTGTCTCCCTCGAGATGAAGACGCCACCACCTTGAGTTTTCAAAACTTTATTGGGACGCCTTTCGGAAACTCAGGAAGAGCAATGAAAATTAGTACGATGACATTGGCTAGCTACTTGAGCGGCTTAAGGCGGACGTTAAAGCTACCACTAAGGTGGTGCAGACAGATCCTCAAACGGAGCGCATGGACACACGCGTAGCGAGGCTTCTTGAAGCCAAAAATTCTATACTTGACAGATGGCGTACGCAGCGACTCAACAGGCGACTCAGAAAGAAAATTGTTCTACTTTATCAGATTGGATCCTAGAGCCAAACCCTGGCCAGACAACAATGGGTTGAGGTCTGTAACCCTGTCGATTGGTGGATGCGGTCAGGGGCAAAGTGTATCATTCTCAAGCATCTCCTCGGAGATAGGCAAACTAAAGCTAAGGTGAGACACTGTTAATCGGCTCATTCACAAGGAGAGGTCTGCTGGGCTCTCCGATGATAAAATCTTACCACAGCTGTCGTATAGGTACCTCCCCAATGGGGGCTTCCACGGGTGCAGTCTACCCGGACTTCTCCGGGCTGCAGGAGGCGGAGCTGAACTCCCCCATTCAGCACGGCGGAGATCAGGGCGGTCGTTTTTTTATCTCAATGGGAAGTCGGCTCCCGGGCTGTGTGGTATTACTAACAGGCTACTTAAAAATCTGGACGATAGATTCATTGAGCTACTAGCTGACGAGGTCAACCGGGTTCGGGAGTCGGGGCAAGTGCCGAAGGAGTGGCGAATGCCTCTGTCGTCCTCATTCCCAAGCCTGGTAAACATCTCGGGTTCGACACGCTCCGACTAATCTCACTGACGTCTTGCGTGAGTAAGGTCGCGGAGCATGCCATCCTTAACCGAATCTACCATCACAGTGAACAAACCGAGCTCTTTTATTTCAATCCTATTCGCTTTCGTCCCACACTCTCTTTTCCTTTCAATCTCATTGGCTTTCGTCCCGCTTTCGTCCTCGCCCTGCCGACTCAGTTCGCAATGAAGGTCAGGGGCCAGGAGTGGCTCGAGACATATGGCTCCCTTGAATATGGAACCACGCCCTCTGGTGCCTGCACTTACCAACGGATTTTCGAGCTCAATAAAGTTGATTCTCTCTCTCTGTCTCTATGCAGGACGTAATGAAAATGATTAAACATCAAATTGTCGACATAGACACCATAGATGTTCGTGGCATTCTGGCACTCGATCTCGAGAAAGGATTCGATAATATTTCACATGCTCATATACTGGATTCAATTTCTGTGTTGGGGTTGGGGTCCCGCTTCTATGGTTTCGTCCGCTCTTTTCTCGGGGATCGTGTTGCCACCATTCTGCTCGGGGACCTCTGCTCCAAGGAATTTCACGTTGGACCTAGTGAACCCCTCAGGGATCGGTAATTTCACTGCTAATTTTCAACATCGCGAAGAGGGAACTCTCGCTCGAGCTAGCTCGTATCGACCGAATCGGACATGCGCTGTATGTGGACAATATTACTATATGGTGCACTGGCGGTTGGGATGGAGACGTTGAGTATTCCCTGCAGCAGGCACGGAATAGTTTTTGGATAGCACGGGGCTGCACTTAACCGCCAAATCAGAGCTCCTTCTGTACACACAGCCAGAGAAAAGCAAATTCAACACCGTCCCACTTTCACCGGGAGAGATAAGGGTCGAGATTCGCACACTCTCAGGGCAGGACATCTCCGTAGTCGACAAAATTGAGATATTAGGCATGTTCCTGGAGGAACACGGTAGCAACTCTCATACTCTGACCCGTACTGCGTCGAAGACGGAGAGCATCGTCAAGCTTATACAGTCGGTCTCTAACTGGCGGGGAGGGCTTTGTGAGGCCAACGTCATGAGGCTATTTCATGCATATTTCATGAGTCAAATAAATCGCGTGGCTGCAGCGCATATGTGGTAAAAGAAATAACAGGGAAAACTAGATTCGATTATTAAAAATGCATCAGGAAGGTATGAAGCCTTCCAAACAACACTAATGAGGAAAACTTCAAGGCCCTTGGTATGCATAACACATTTGAAGAGATTGCAGAAGTGGAGCAAACAACAAAGGCTGCATGACTGTCGTCTTCTAAAGCTGGGAGGTGCATCCTGGAGTTTCTGGGCTACGAGACCACTTTGGTAGCAGAAGAAAAAAATACAACTCCCTGCTAAATTGAGGGAGCAAATTACGATCTCACAAATTCGTAGAAACGTTCACCCACTCTAAATGTGGGACGCCGGGTCACTAGGGCTAGATCGCTCCTCAATTACGCTGGCACCCCTGTTGTGGTGTTCGTTGACGCAGCGCAGTACCCCGGCACAGCAAATTTCGTGCCTGTGGTCACTGACCTCCACGGAAAGCTCCTCAAGGCAGCGTCTCTTCCATATACCACGCCGGCCAGGGCTGGGCTGCTATACCACTGGCCGTGCCGATTCCCACGCTCATGCGCATTTTCACTAACTCTCTGGCTGGTGCACGAGCATTCATGACGGGTTCAGTCTGTGAGCAGGCGGCCACAGACTGTGAGCAGTCTTTGAGCATGGCGAGGCTCTCAGCACAGAGGACGCCTGGAGGACGGCAATCGCCAGCTCAGACCGGGAGGTGCAAATATCGGCTGTCCAGAGGGCTCGTAGATTGGCGGAAGGGCTCGCCCTTCCCGTTCCCACGTAGGTGCGGCTCGCTACCGACCTTCCCACTTGAGAGAAATCGGCTCCTCAGGACATTGACTGACTGACTGACTGACTGACTGACTGACTGACTGACTGACTGACTGACTGACTGACTGACTGACTGACTGATTGATTGATTGATTGATTGATTGATTGATTGATTGATTGATTGATTGATTGATTGATTGATTGATTGATTGATTGATTGATTGATTGATTGTCCATGTTAACAAGTTGAGGTGGTATTATGCGCCTGGAGAGCGTGCGCAGTCTTTTCGGTCAGAAGACATGTGATGGTTCAGTAGTTGAGTGAGTTCGGAGAAGACGATGACACGAGGAATGTAAGAGATATATGCTGTCTGTGTCGCCACGCTGCATTCGAGTCTTTATTTTCACGAGAGTGTAATAGCATCGAATCGTATATTCTTACAAGAGTAGAAGCTCGGCGTGTTTTATAGTCTTAATTTCCCCACAACGTACCATTGATATAGAATATCATGCAGAATAATGAAATTGTACTGCATTGATGGACATTCGAGTTACTCGTAAGAAGTAATCTACGTTTCTTGTTTCGTCAGGGATATTGGCTGATGCTTTCTATCTTCCACAAACGTTTTACATTTCTTGTAGGCGAAATATAGGCTGCGTAAGCAACCAGGAGTTGTTCAAAACGTTGAAGGAACTTCGGAAGATATCGGTGCGTATGCCATCTGCAGATCAGTGCCCACAAACAGCCTCCGAGGCACGGTAACAGTTCCACTGGAACCGCGACCCCAAAGTGTTTCATATTGCAAACGAGAAACCCAACTTTTGCTTTTTATGGATGCGAAACCTTTAGATGCCTCAGCAAATCCAAAAATTCACCTTCGGCCTCAGCGGCGTCTTCGATATTTGACAAGGCCTGACGATACATTGCGAGACCGGTGTCGGCGTCAAGAAGAATGATGTACAAAAAGTACGCAGTAAAACTCGGTCAAAGGTCACGTGGTACTCAATAATCCTTTTGTAGGTGAAGTAGCGTACTAAGTTACTTGACCTCAATGTAAAATGACACCATCAATCACGTCAGCCTGTGACGTCATGGTGTCTTCACAGATCTCCGTCACATATTGGACGCTATCGTACGGCATAGGTGTTTGAAGGCGGGCCGATCACAGAGGCAGTGCAAAACTACGTTAGGCGCAGAAACTTTTCGAAGAGGGCGCAGGGGGGAGGATGTGGAATACATACATCGACTGAAAAGAAAAAAAATATTAGATGGCTTCCCCGTTCGAGTCGTCCTAAGCGAGTGCAAGAGAGCGCCTGTCAGTTTTTCCTATTACTTATGCTTCTTCTTTTTTTTTTTTAAACGTGGTTCCGGGAACCCTTTAGCACGCGGTATTGTCATCGGCAGAGGAAATCGAACGTGTTCGCTAGTTTAATGAATAAAAGCTCGGGATGTAAATCAAATGTTGCAGGTCTTGCTGAAAGGGACAATGCCTAACGACAGTTTTTTAAATAAAGGAAAGAGAACAGCGTAAATTAAAAAAAATAAAAAGATACCGTAGACTGAAATGGAAACTCGAGGGAGTTGAGAATTCGGAAAACTTGCGCATCGCGAAAGACTACTGACAAAGTAATGGGAGTTGGGCCCAAGGACCATGCCTTCATTTCTCGTTACGTGGAATGGGCGTTATCTCGGCGTGTTGTATGCTCAAAAGGCCAGCCCCAGCGTAGCCCATCGCTGCACGGTGTAAGTACGCTGCTGAGGTTCGCGAGCACGCCAGCCACTTTAGGAGGCGTATGTTGAGTGCAGCCATGTTCTCGCTGATAAGCCACGCCTTACGAGTCCGGCCTGCTGGTGCATTTTTGATTACATTTATCTTTACGTTGCGAAGCAGGCATTCAAAAAAACAATGCTCCGAGTTCCTGGCATGGGTTTTTTGTATAGTTTCTTCGCACATATCTTATTCAAGGTAGACGATCATCAAACATAGAGTTTCATACCATAAAAGCTAGAGTGGAATCTGCTGCTGCGTCCGTTCAACCACCATGAGTATAGTGTGCTAGAACAGGGGAATGCTCGGAACGGCCTCAGCACCAATGTACCGAAAGTAAAGCGATCGGTAGCCGGCAGTGTGTCGTCGTTTTAAGGGGACACTAAAGGCAAATATTAAGTTCACGTTGATTGTTGAAAGAGCGGTCCAGAAACCTTGTAGTGCTACTTCTGTGCCAAGGAAGTGCTTATTTGGACATAAAATTACTTTTTAGTGATCCGCATCGCGTTAGCGCACTTCATGTCACCCGCGTGAAGCGGTCTCTCTTATGTCACTGCTTCCGTGCCGAACGTTGCCCGCCCTTACTGCGCGGCCGCCGACACTATAGTAGCAGCAGAGCGAAAGTAGCGGGAGCCAACTGCAGCAACAACGGCCATTGAAGCTTGCCGCAATGGATGTTTGTGTTGGCCGGGTTTCAACTGGGCCCCGCTAGATGGCACCACCTATCCAGCCTAACCAGGCGAAAACGCAACTTTTGAACCACTCGCGCCATCCCCCACAGTAACGCCAGGTGGTTCTTTTTTCTATGAATCAAACAGAAACGGACAAGCAGCATTTTGTTACGTGTTGTAATGCACGCAAGGTTCGTTTTTTTTACTGCAGCTGGTTTCATTACCAGTGATTAATTGTAGGCGGACGCTGTGACGTCATTGGGATCATTTCCTAGGTGTCCCACTCGTAGCGCATGTGGTGGCGTACATTTACCTTAATTTCTCGATTAGTAGAGCACTGCTGTTGATAATATTGCCGTTTTAGACATTCCCAAACAATGATCTTTCACTCTGACGCAAATTGTTATTCGCCTCTTCGCGTGGCTCCATCAAATTGGTGCAGAGGTAGGATGTCTCCTTCTCATTCGACAGGCCGAGGTTCGAATCGAAGCTGTAGATGTTGATTTTTTTTTTTTGTAAGTGTAACTTCTTAAAGGTGTAATGTTTTTCTTTGTTTGTTAAAAGTACCTTCCCTTGGTGCGTGTTGCTACAAAAAGTAACCTGAAATGCGAAGTGAACTATAAGAAATTTGACAGTGAGCGTAATTATTTGCAGCGCCGCCGCACGGCATTTAACTAAAACGTAAAGTATGGCCTCCGAAATTTCTTGTAGTCGCGAAAAATCTCGGAGCAGCGCTTTACGTTTTTCTTGAGTCACAAAGTGGCTTGACCCTGTTTGGGCTTCATTTTTCGAACCTCCTTCCGAGCAATCCCCTGTTCTAGTGCACTCTACCATGACAATGATGGGAATTACAGGCTTCGGATTGAATTGCGTTAGCTTACGAAATGTCTGTGGGTCTTTTTTCCTATAGTTTCAGTTTTGTTCTTCGCGCAGCGTTGGTTGTGGGGTGCGTCGCAAAGCACTCAACCGGTGCCTTTGTTGCGGTAAAGAGGCTGAAGACCGGTATGTTTACTTTGTTTCCGGCAATATTGCGGACTTTACAGGCTTGTATATCTTAAAATTTTAGCAAAGCGTCGTACTCGCACCGCTCCGCACTGGTGTAGCGTTCCATAGCAGTGCCGGAAATTGCATAGAGTTCACAAAATTTTAGAGCACAGCTCATGGGCGCCCGTTCCTTCGTTGAGTGGCACCGCCGTTGTCGGCTTAACCCAATAAAGCGAACAAGGACGAAACAGAGCAAAATACAAACTAACCCGAAGAGTTTTCCACTATGACAGACAGGGGGCCGCTGTGTTAGGGTTTGCAATCCCTCTTGCCTGCTCGCGCTTCTTGGGACAGCAAAACGCATGTCTCTTGCGCACAGGCACGAGAAAGTGGGTTGACCTACGAGTCTTCGGAGAAGAAGACGTCCGTTCGTCTCAAGGGACGCTGTGCGTGGAACGCTTTAGCTGGCTTTTACGGGCTCCAGGAGTAATGGTCCGACGCAGCGATCGCGTCAGCCAACAGCGGAGAGGAAGTTGGCAATTCCAGGTTCACCACGTTACGTTGACGCAAAAACCTAGAATTCTATACCCCCCACTCGCACCGCGCCGCCTTGACGCATGGGCATTTATTTGCTCAACTTGTCGCAAAATCAAAACACCTTAATCAGCTGCGCTAAGAATTCGGAGTAGACAGTACCGTAATCGTCGGTGAATTTTTCGATAAGCGTGTCTTGCCAGTTACAAATCGGCTGCAAAACGACGGCGAAACGAACTAAACGCACCGCCACGCTCCTCTGACTCGGCTTAACAGTGGAGCGAGATGTGCTGGGGCAGACTACTGGGACAAACGCACCTGACGTCGCAGGAGATGATACGTAAAGTTCTCACTCAGTACGCTATTTCCTTTCCATGAATACATGATGCGTACCTTAGAGGGAAAAACACGTTTGTTTGTTTTCAAGTGTTGTAAAAAAATAATTCATTATTTGCTACTTCGATATATATGACAACGTCTCATGAATTTTTCCAGGCTTCACTTCACTCTCATGGTCACGCAAGCTTTCTGCAATAAGTTTTACATACGGAAGAATTAGGTAAATTTTATTGGTAAACAATGTGATGTCATTTTGTTTAAATCTCGGTAAACAATTGTCGCGAATGCCAAGAAAGAAAGCGACACGAAGCGAATCCGAAGCATCTGTTTCCCATCATTCCCTAGGCGGTTAAGGGGTCCTGCAACACGCTTAAAACTAACTGTCGAATGTCTTTATTAAACTAGTTTGTTGCCTCGCAAATCGACTGCCAGTGAAATTTTAAGAATCCGCCAACTATGAGCCATGTTGCAGAGATCTGTCGCATGCTGTAATTGTTTTCTCTCTTATCTCGTCCCGACAAGTGCGCTGGAACCTCAGCAAGGAGTTGTGGCACGAGGGACTGAAGTTACGTCCCGCGCGCGTCAAGACCTTGTCACTTTTTCTTTTAGATGTAAAGCATCTTATGGCGAAGTTCAATCCGGTGGTGGTCGTGGTGGTGGTGGTGTGCGGCGTGACCACCCTGACTGCGCATGCGCAAACCCTCCCGCGGCGTTTACACACCCATTGCGCATGCGCGTCCCCTCCCCCCTCTTTCCTCTCCTACGCTTCCCCCCTCTCTCTCCTCCAGGCATCCCTGGCAGCGGCGTCCGCACCCCCAATGCGCATGCGCGTCCCCTCCCCCTCTCTCTCCTATAGGCATCCCTCTCCGCGGCGTCCACACACCCACTGCGCATGCGCGTCCTCACCCCTCTCTCTCCTCTACGCATCCCTCCCGCGGCGTTTACACACCCACTGCGCATGCGCGTCCCCTCCCCCCTATCTCCTCTCCTACGCTTCCAACTCTCTCTCCTCTAGGCATCCCTGCCAGCAGCGTCCGCACCCCAACTGCGCATGCGCGTCCCCTCCCCCTCTCTCTTCTCTAGGCATCCCTCTCCGCGGCGTCCACACCCCCCACTGCGCATGCGCGTCCCCGCGCCCCTCTCTCCTCTCTTACGCTCCCCCCTCTCTCGCCTCGCAACGCCGACGCAGGCAGCGTCTGCTATTGAGTTTCTTGATTGAAAAAACCGACTGCTCGCGCTGCACAATCGTTCAACGCCGACGCAGGCAGCGTCTGCTAGCGAGTTTCTTGATTGAAAAAAACCGACTGCTCGCGCTGCACAACCGTTCACTGGTCACCCCGTATATATAGGCACTGGATCTTGACCTGCAAGGTTGTGCCGGTGGGAGATTTCTCCTGTGCGTTGTCGAACGATAAAAATTCGCAGCGTGCGCGTTAACTAAAAGCGGACTGCGGGTCTCTGTGTCCAGTCCGAGTCTTCTGTCTCTCATTGCCCATTAGCAGCGATTGACATGTTCCAGTAGGAAACACCGGTCCATCACTGCGTGATTGCGCCTCCCCAGATTTCTCTCCTGCGCAACGCCGCGATGAGCGCCAGCGTCAACGCCGCCGCCAGTGTAAGCGTTAGCGCCCGCTGCTTCGCATCTACACATGGTTCCCTTCAGCGGGAGATAGTGTAATTTGTTTAGATGCGAAGCATCTTATGATCGGGGCTATGTCCGTCCCTCCCGCGTCCGTCCCGCATCCGTCCCGCGTTCCGCGTCCGGCCACTTTCATGAAGTAGGGAAGCACCCACTATGCGAACCAGAACACTGTAGTACAATATAAGACCGTCAACCACCACTATAGTCACCAGAGTCAAGGCCGAAAGCACAGAGAAACTGCTTAGCAATGGCTAGGCAAGTGGTGTCTGTCGCCCAGGTTGACTCAATTCCTTGGTCTTGCTTGCATGTGTTTGGGGGGGGGTTGTTAGTCCGTCCATCTTTCCCGCGTCCCACACCACCACAGCGCATACGCGTCCCCTCCCCCTTTCTCTCTCCTCTCCTACGCTCACTCCCTTTCTCTCCTCTAGGAATCCTCTGCTCTTCGGAGCGGCGCCCACGTCCCCCCGTCCTACACACCCCGAACAGCGCATGCGCGTCCCCTCCCCCCTCGCTCTCCTTCCTAAACTCACCCCCTTTCTCTACTCTAGGAATCCTCTACTCTACGGAGCCCGCATCCCCACAGTGCATGCACGTCCTCTCTCCTACGCTCACCCCCCTTTCTCTCCTCTAGGAATCCTCTACTCTACGGAGCGCGTCCCACACTCCCACAGCGCATGCGCGTCCCCTCTCTCTCCACTCCTACGGTTCCCCCCCCCGTTCTCACCTCTAGGAATCTTCTACAGAGCTGCGCGCACGACAGGTGGTGCGACAGCTGCATACTCCGCTGGGAGCACCACGGTAGCTCCGCGGTATGGAAATGAGGGGGCGCGCCTCATTCTCTCTCCTGTGCAGCGCTGCGATGAGCGCCCGGGCGGCTGCCGCGAAACAAGAGCGGCGACGTTTCTCCCGCTCAAGCTAACCACCTCCCCGCTGCTTCGCATCCACAAATGGTCCCCTTTAGCGAGAAATGGGGAAGTTTTTTTTCTCTTCGAATGCGTGATTTACTTTCAGCGTGATCGCGAGCGTGTGCGCGGGTACGTGGCGGTATCCCGCGGCGGCTGCGGTAACTATGATGCTCACGATGCTGAAATCAACCAATGGCCGGGTGACTTAACATTTAAGGCGCGGTCATTTGGGTATATGGCATATTTTGTAGAAAGGAGAGGGAACAATTCCTAGCGGTCTTTGAGAATTAATTGTAAATTAATTCTCAAACATATGCGCCCCTCAAGGAGCCCCGCATAGACACGACTGCCAGTTTCCCCGCTATTTTTTATAATTTTAAACTACACGGCATCAACCTCTTTTATGAGACGTCGTTTATTGTTGAAGACGCATCAGGCGACGTTACCAGGCGCAAGTATTTGAGGAGGGTCATTGGAATCTAAACATAGTTTTTTTTTTAAATGCGAAGCATTTCTTAGCGAACTTCGGCGACTTTGAGAGTATCTATCTATCTATCTATCTATCTAGCCGCCTACGACTTTGTGCTCTCCTGGTCGTATCGTTAATGGGATTTATACCAAAATTGATATGGCATAACATGACTGTACGACAAACATGAATAACTGGTCATATCATGAAAATCATGAATAACTTGTCATGAAAAATATAATTTACATGCCATGGCCATAGTGCTCCTGAGGCCGTTTTCTTAACTTGATATATCCAAAAATTGGTACGATAACACATTTCTGCATGACCAACATAAATGACAGATGGTAATATGAAAACCATGACCTGCATGTCATGTACAACATGATTTACATGCCACGCTCATGGCGCGCTGACGGCCGTTTCGCTAGCTTGATATGCATCAAATTTGGTATAGAATGACGTGTCTGTATGACGAACATAAATGCCCAGTGGGCATATGGAAATCATGATATGTCATGTGCAACATGACTTGCATTCCACGCTCATGGCACGCTCGCGGCCGTTTCGATAGTTTGATATACACCAAATTTGGTATTGAGTGACGTGACTGTATCACGAACATAAATGCCCAGTGGTCATATAGAAATCATGACATGTCATGTGCAACATGAATTGCATTCCACGCTCATGGCACGCTCGCGGCCGTTTCGCTAGTTTGATATACACCAAATATGGTATTGAGTGACGTGACTGTATGACGAACATAAATGCCCATTGGTAGTATGGAAATCATGACATGTCATGTGCAACATGACTTGCATGCCTCGCTCATGACACCCTCGGGGCCGTTTCGCTAGCTTGATATACACCGAATTTTGTATTGATTGACATGACTGTATGACGAACATAAATGCCCAGTGGGCATATGGAAATCATGACATGTCATGTGCAACATGACTTGCATTCCACGCTCATGGCACGCTCGCGGCCGTTTCGATAGTTTGATATACACCAACTATGGTATTGAGTGACGTGACTGTATGACGAACATAAATGACAAGTGGTAATATGGAAATCATGACATGTCATGTGCAACATGACTTGCATGCCATGCTCATGACACTCGTGGCTGTTTCGCTAGCTTGATATACACCAAATTTTTAAGGCAAAAGCCTTTAATGTCTCGAGCTCACGTCCGTCCATCCGTCCCTCTAGCCGTGCCCTGGCACGGTGGCAGGTGGGCGCCGGGGTGCACAAACGGACGCCGATCGCGTTGGACTCTTCAGCGCTCACGCTTTGCTTGCGTAGCGTCGCTGTGACCAGCGTCTCTTATCATTCAAGGAGGGAGACGCACCGTTCCGATCGACCCCGTCTCAGTGGGCACATGCGTTCGAGCAACACTCTTTGGAATGGACAAAATGTCCGTCAATATAAACGCTGGAACGCGGATGGCGTCTGCACGATGCGCAAAGCGCGAGAATACGAACGCATGCGAAACGGAGGCAGATTGGTCTCGCGTCTCGCTGCGATTCGAGGTAAAAAAATTAAGCGAAAATAAGTGGCAGGTGGTAACATGAAAATCTTGGCATGCATGTCATCTACAATGCCATTTACATGCCACGATCATGGTGCGCTTGCGTCCAGTTCGCCAGCTTGATGTACACCAAAATTTGTATTGCGCGACGTGACTGAATGAAGAACACAAATGACAGGTCCTAACATGTTAATAATCACATGCATATTATGTACAGTATGATTGGCTCTTTGCTGGCTGGTTCGCATTACATCGATTCCAACAGTGCGTGGGATCTGCCGGATTTTTTTAATTTGAACATTTTGTCAATACACAAAGCGAGCACATCAACGATATAAGTGCATCCTCAATTTAAGCACGTGGTGCTGCACGGAGGGCTGAACTAGAATAAACAGAAAAGCGAGACCGTGGTTACAGCAGTTACCTCATTAAATGGCCACTATTAAACAAAACGCAGCGGCTCACCAGATAACTACGGCGTTATGAAATAGTTCGATTCTCACCTAAGCTAAGTCTTCTGATACTGCAGTTCTTCAGAGGCCTCAGCCGGTGGCCTACCGATAATATGGCGTTCGCAAAAAAAAACACCTGTTTCCACACACATATATATATATATATGTATATATATATATATATATATATATATATATATATATATATATATATATATATATATATATATATATATATATATATATATATACGTAGATTATGAAGAGTCTGGCTTCGGTTGCCGTAGAACAAAATAGGAAAAATATATATACGCTTCTAAAAAACTGTTTATTGGTGACGTTTCGATCGGAGACCGGTCTTCTCAAATATATATATATATATATATATATATATATATATATATATATATTGTAATGATGACAAAGCGGCGCTCGGGCACGAGCGCATACCCGGCTAGCGAACGAGACGGACGACGAAGTGGGCAGAATAGAACAGCCGGCCTACTGAACAGGCGTTTTCTCTTGTTCCTTATCCCTTCACTACAATGACGCAGTCGTCGAAAACCAAGCCTTAAGGCCGACAAGACCTGTGCTTGTGCGTCTTCGGTGTTCCGGGGACCGGCCATTCAAGGAAGGCCGTCCACGCTTCCTCGGCCATGGAACCCATCTACCAACCACCGCACCAGGCGCAGTTCGGGGATGGCGTCTATGCCTCCTCGTCACTTAACCTCCCGGCGCTGCGAACGCCGTCCGGGGATGGCGTCCAGGCCTCCTCGGCGGCTCGACTTCCCAATAGCAAGGGTCCTGTGAAGATGACCCTCACATCATCTGAGCCTCCAACGGACGCCGTCCACGCGTCCTTGTGCATGGATTCCGCCGCAATCGGCACCGGGGCTGCTGTGTCCTCAGCAAATGGCGCCCCTACTTCTTTGGGAGCCTCACCCGATGGCGTCGTACAGTTCATGCATGCCCTCAGACAACTGTCGAAGCAGCTCGACGTCTTCGCGCCGTTCGACTCCGTGTTCTCGCCTGCCGCGTCATCATCGGCTGTTTGGGCAGTGCCGGAGTTCCGAGGCTTCCAAGACGACGCTGCCCTGTGGATTGAGGAGATTAACTTTTTCGGCTCTCGCCATGCCTGGCACGACAATCAAAAATGGATGGTGGCCGTAGACCGCCTTCGTGGTGCTGCCGAGGCATGGCATAAATATGAAGGTACCAAGCTACAGTCCTGGCAACAATGGAGTGCACGGCTCATCGCTGTTTTCGCCCGAATTTGCCGTGAAAACTGCGTGTTCAACCAGACGCATACCGAGGACAGAGCTCAGGAGGGGCACCACCTCGAGGCTGCAGCTAAACACTGCAGCTCATCGACAGGAAGTTGGACATCCTGCCCTCGCACAAACACCGGACTCGGCTTGTTCTCACAGCCAGTCCCGGTGGAGGACCTCCCGCCGAGTTTCGGTGACGAAATCGATGATGTGGCACCGACACTTGCACTTCATCGAGCCACCGAATACCGCACGCCTCAGCTTCCGACGGTGAAGGTACGCGTCGATGGAATCGGTGAGCTTACGGCTGTTGTGCAAACCGGAGCTCCTCGTACTGCGCTGCATCGACGGCATGCCCCAGTCACCCTCCAGCCTTGGTCCGAGGCACCCCTCAGCGTCCTCGGCGGGAGCGCGTTGCCGGTTGGTGCTCTGGATTTACAGCTACAGACCGAAGCCGGGAGCAAGTTCCTTGCCACCGTTCCTGTCTTCAAGGACTTGCACGCTGACATGGTTTTGGGTGCCGACTATCTCTTTTAGAAGCACGGAAATTTGGGCGAGTTTGTACTGATCCATGACGGTATTTTTGGAGCGCGAAAATAGACACGATACACGAGAAAGACTGAACACGAGCGATACACGAGCGCTCGTCCTGTTCAGTCTTTCTCGTGTATCGTGTCTATTTTCGCGCTCCAAAATACCGTCATGGACTATCTCTTGTCCGGTGAGGTTCAGCTCATCATAGATGGTGGTGGAGTAAAGCTCCGCTGTTTGACTCCGCACATTTTTTCGGCCCCCCAATTCCAAAGTCGAAACGCCGCAACCGCAGACGTCCAGTAGCGAGAGCACCTTCATTGACCTGCAGGAGGCACATCTGCCGAATTCACGGCAGTCGTTGCCCGAGTGTGCTGATACTGCGCTCAAGAAATCAATGGCTGTCGAGAACACCTTTATTCAAGATCTGCCTGTTTTGTCGGGATCTGCCAGCCTGGTGTGCGCTTCTACTGACGATGACGGGCAGTTCTCCCGAGTGTCACCCGAGTTTCGTGCGGTACTCCAGGAGGCATTCTGCGTCTACGGGGGACCCGGCACTGATAGGTCAGACAGCGACCAACTCGCACGAAGCAGCGAGGCGATGCCTTTATGCAACGCTGGCGTCTGCAGCGTGGGGTTCAGTCACGGCAGCACAGACGCGGCGACGTCAAACCATGAAGGACGGGTCTTGCAACCTGTCCGAAGTCGCCGGCACGCTTCGTTGGGCAAGTATTTGTCTGCTCAGCACGCCGACATGCATAAGCATGGTTTACACCTTAGCGGGGAACAACGACGGCGTAATCTCGTGCGACGACCTTCACGACACTGTCAGCGGCGTCCACCAGAGACATCATCGCCCGACTTCCGAAGCAAGCCGCAGCGTGGCAGGGAACGGCCTCCACGAGGCAGCCAGTGCCGCCCTCCAGAGGCGTCAGTGTCACCGATGGTGTTTCAAGGCCCTGGACCTCTGAATGTTTCCACCTTCGAAGAGAATAGCACCGCCAGAGAAGGGCCAGCTTTGGCAGGACTGCATCTACGCAGCGTGGCCGAGTGTAATGATGACAAAGCGGTGCTCGGGCACGAGCGCATACCCGGCTAGCGAACGAGCAGGACGACGAAGTGGGCAGAATAGAACAGCCGGCCTACTGAACAGGCGTTGTCTCTTGTTCCTTGTCCCTTCACTACAATATATATATATATATATATATATATATATATATATATATATATATATATATATATTGCCACATGCCTGCTACGAGGTAGACGAAGACGACAGTGCACACACGCGCATGTGCTATACACGGAAGGCAGAAACGAGAAAGAAGAACGCTCTGGCGCCCGGTATTAAAAAATACCGTCCTGCTGCTGGTTTGTTTATCTGTGCATTACGACCTCTGTCTTCACGTCGCGACACTGGTGGAGGCGCTGGAGCATGCAACCTGATGCAGGAAAGCCTTGTTCGGGACCGTACACCCAGTCCGGAGACCCAACCCCTCGTCACAACTCCAGTGCACCGATTCAGCCGGCGCGTACTAGGCCTAAGTCCGGAGCTCTTGACTCTGCCTCCTCTTACCAGCATGGCGGCTCCTACAACATCGGCGGATCTCCCTCCTGCCCAGACAGCGCTTCCTTCCCAGGTTACTTTTGAGCCTCCTCGCCTTCCCGAAGTCTTCCGGGGAGAAGCGTATG